>PVIH01017122.1:0-14089 GCA_004025045.1 Sigmodon hispidus
TTTTTTCTTACTGCTGAGTAGTATTCCATTTTGTAGATGTACCACAGTTTGTTAATCCATTCTTCAGTTGAGGGACATCTAGGTTGTTTCCAGGTTCTTGCTATTACAAATAATGCTGCTATGAACATAGTTGAGCTAATACCTTTGGAGTGTGAATGTGCCTCTTTAGGGTATACACCCAGAAGTGGTATTGCTGGGTTCTTGGGGAGTTTGATTCTCAATTTTCTGAGAAACTGCCATATTGCATTCCAGAGTGGCTGAACAAGCTTACACTCCCACCAACAATGGAGGAGTGTTCCCCTTGCTCTGCATCCTCTCCAACATAGGCTGTCATCTGTGCCTTTTATCTTAGCCAATCTAACAGGTATAGGTGGTATCTCACAGTTGTTTTAATTTGCATTTCTCTGATGGCTAAAGATGATGAGCACTTTTTCAGGTGCCTTTCAGCCATTCGACCTACATGTATTTCTATATACCACATATGTGAAGTGCCCAGGGAGGTTAAAAGAGGGTGTCATATCCCCTTGGAGTGGCGTTACAGAGGGTTTGAATGCCATGTGGGTTCTGGTTATCAAACCAAAGTCCTCTGAAGAGCATCCAGTGCTTAACCACTGGGCCATCTCTTCAGTCCCAGTTAGTATTCTATACTTTTTAAAAATGTGCTTTCATTCCTTTAGCCCCAAATCCTAAAGATAGGCATATTTAATTTTTTTTTGTTTTTTTTTTCAAGGTCAAGCTAGAAAAACAGGAAAGTGAACCACATAGCTGGAGCCAAACTGGGTCTTTCAAGAGTGTCATTGTCCCTCATTCTCTGGGAACTCAGTGACACTGTCACCATTCTGTATCTCATTTTGCAAGGCCTCTGGCACCAGGTGAATCTTCTGAAAGAGGTTCCTTGATGTTCACAGATTCTGGACTCCTGACACTATCTCCCTGAATAGTACAAAATGGTTATTTAACCAGGTTGTCTTAAATAAACCTGAGAGACTGCCCAATGGCTGCCCTAGACTCGGGAATAATTTTACTTTAAGATTTGCTGAACTGAATGTTATTCTGACATTTTTATAGGGACTCCTAGAAGTTAGAGAACATTTCAGGAATGTGCCACTTCTCTGAAAGCTTTCAAGCAAGATTTCAGAGGACCATCTTCTCTATGAGGATTGCTTCTAGACCCTTGTCCCACTCAAAATCTAGTCCCTTCCATCCTCCCCACAAACCAAGGCATATCATCTCTTCTATACACTGTAACCATCTTGAGGTTAATTATGACACATACTACAAAGCAGTTGCCATGCAAAAAACTGTGTTGTTTTGAGAATCACATTAAGAAAAAAGTCTGCACATGTTTAGATGTAATCCATCCCCAACATCTATCTGTAATTGGCTGAATCTGTGGACATAGAATGAAGGGTATAAATATGGAAGCTGAATACACTCACACCATGTTTCTCTGTGTTTCTGAGTCCTCAACAGTTCACCTGCTGTTCTGAAGTCAACCTGTCTGGCTTAGGTCTAAGACCTCAAGTCCATCCAGCCTTCCATTCCATCATTCTCCCAATCCAAAACAGTCTGTTCTTGCAATGTAGTCACATTGCACAGATGCAGAAAATTGCATGATTGAAGTAATTTGCTCTCTAATGTCAATGAGATCTGATGCTGAATTTTAAAGAGGTGCTTATTATTCCCAGTGAGTATGGAAGAATGCAGGGAGGGAGGGGCCCTAGGGACAGCCGTGCTATGGACATTTTCTTGGCTTCTTTATCTGGATGGCCAGTAGAGACTAGAGACACCAGGATTAGTATCCTACCAAGCCCTACTTTTTCCTTCCTGCTTTTACATTCCTAGGAGGGTCATTTGGAGGCTCAGAACTACTTAATGCAAAAGGCTTTTCATTTCAAATCTGGATAAAGACATATGCATGTGAGTTCTTCTTCCTCACAGGATATCTGAGTTTTGTGTCAAAATTCACAGAGCTTGGGTTTGGAATATTCTTGTCATTAGATTTTCAGCACAGGGATTTCTTCCCTATAGAGAGAGGTGACTTAGGGGTCATTGGTGGCAAGAATCTGTTAAGGGTTTGAGGCACTCTTGGCTTAACAATTGTGAAGAAGCAGCCTCTCCTACATGTCTACAGACAGCCTTCCTGAACAAAAGGGATGCAATAATTGTTTTTGAAAAGCAAAGACTGGAGAAACCTTAGCAACTGAGGTAAAAGTGTCAGTCACAATGAAATTTCTGTTGCTAGAGAAAGTAAATGACTTGGGGAAGTAAAACTACAACATACATTCTAAGAGCTATGGGCTGACTGCAGATATTCTGTGAGGAAACCCTTACCCTGGACCTACTTATGTGATCAATTCAGAAGCAAGACTTTTGTAGCAGTAACTGCAGTAAATAGTCATCAGTGTGGACAGTTTAGGCCTGCCCAACCTATGGCCCACAGCATCAGGCCAGGAATAGCTATAAATGAAAATCGAAAACTTACTTGAAACATGGGTGTGTGTGTGTGTGTGTGTGTGTGTGTGTGTGTGTGTGTGTGTGTTTCAATTGTGGTTATCAAGAAAGAGCTATGCAGATGTGATTCTGTAGATGTTCATTGTTTTATGATGTTGAAAGCTGAACATATCTGTCTATTCTTTAAAAAAAAAAAAAGAGGTAGCTAGGATAAAGACACCAAAGGAAATCATTGAGATCATTGAAGACATGGAAGTCTCCACCATCAAGCCCAAGAGAGCAGCTCTAGGGGAAGCCAGCCCTAGAGACACCTTGACCTTAGGTTAGTAATATCTGTCCCTGAAACCTTTGATCTGTAGCACATTGTCACAGCATCCTGAGTAGGTTGGTGCTGTCAGAGTAAATACAGTATTAGAATGTAGAGTTTTAGGCCAGTAGATATTCTGCCCTTCATTTCCTAAGTGGCTGTCTGTTACTGCTCTCCCAAGTAGGTCTTCTTTGTTGGGGTTCTCAGAAGCATCAGAAGTTCTTCCTCAGGGTATCCATAGGTCCTTGGTCTCTCTCTGGCTGTCTAAGGCTTGAGTGATAGATGACAAGAGGCGATATTAGTCCCTCTGTGCCTCACATCCTTCTATTGTCTGCTCACAGGCAGTGGCTCTCAAAGTGTGGTACCCCAACTTTTGTATTAGCATCCCTCTGGTCCACCAGATGTACATTAGCATAGACCCCACTGCTGACCTACTACAAAATATTATACTCTGGAATAGATCAGTTACATTTATGCTTATAAGCCTTTGGGGAAATTTCAATGGAGCTCTAGTTTAGGAAGTACTGGACAAGAGAACAAAAAGAGGCCCAGAAAACAAGAACCAAGGTTCCCAAATCACTGTATAGAGGAAGATGTCTACCAATGGAGGACACCAGGTAGCATCTTGTTACCTCACTCCAGCAGGATCTCAACTTCCGTTAGCATAAGCTACTAAATGTATGAGTCAGTTTGTTACATACAGAAGCTGGGCTTCCCTAGCTGACATACACTAGTAAGTGAGTTCTGCAGAGAAGTTGGGGTAAAATGAAGAAGTTAGAGACCTTTCTCATGATCTTGGAGGAGACAAACACATTGTACATGTTTGAGTGGTTTTGCCGCCAACCTTCCAAACATATTTATTCAATTTTGTCATAGGAATGAATAGCATGACCCCTGTTACAAGGACAAGGTGTCCTTGCAAGGTAATTGTTTATTTTTTCCCCAGGAAAAGTTTAAGCAATAAAATGGAGGCTGTAGTTTGCATCAGTGTCAGGATAGGTGTTGGAAACACAGAGTGCATAGGGCTCTGTGTTTTGCTGTTTGGAGCTTCTAGAAGTGAGAAATACAGACTTCATTTCAGGTAAATATACTACAGTGTATGAAGAACATGAGAATAGTTTGAAGTTCCTTGCAGTGTGCTCTGTGAAGTAAGGCTACTACATAGGAAGGGGAGAGAAACATAGCTTCCTTATCAGTGTGTTCAAAGATGCCTAGTGATTTTGAAAATTGACTTGCCAGGAGTTGATCAGTTTAAACTCAAACCAGTGATTGTTTCTACTTTCTTTCATACATACAGTAAAAATGAGTCAAAGATATAAGTTTTGGATTCTCTAATGTTGTCAATTTTATCTGCCAAAAGTATTTGTTTTTAATCCATGTATGTTTGAGGGCCTTTGGAACTCAAGATGGAGTCCACCAGGCCAGAATATGTGTGGAGATTTATGAGATAAGTAAACAGAAAGTCCCCTTTGTTGTTTATAGTTTTATCTAGTATCCACTGGGAGATGAAACACTAATGGAAAGAAAGGCCTGAGCTGCTGGGACTGAGGTGAGGTGGAGGATTGTCCTGAGCTACTGGGTGGTGATAGGGTTGGAGGATGTTCTTGTACTGCTGTGGGTAAGGTGGAATGGCAGTCTCAACTGATGTCTGTGGGAAGAAATTACAGGGTGCATTACCCATGATCCTGTGACCACATCTGTTTATAGTCAGTGCAGACATCCTGCTCCCACTGAGAGGAAAACTAGTTAAGAGAAAGACATGAGGAAACCTGTTGTCCCCCTAACCTTTCACTTTGTGTGAAAGGCTGAATTCTAGCCTTTCAGGATTTTTTCCCCTTGGAATAGATTTTAAATAGTTTTGTATATGGACTGTTGTCTATGTATGTGTGTATGAGCACTATATGTGTGCCTGGTGCTCTTAGAGGTCACAAGAAGACATTGGGCTCACTTAGAAATGAAGTTAGATGAGATCGGGCATGCTCAGGATGGTGGGAACTTCTACAACTGATAAACACCTTCATCAATGTAGCAGGATACAAGATTAACTCAAAGAAATCAGTATCCCTACTATACACTAAAGATAAAAGGGCTGAGAAAGAAATAAGGGAAACATCACCCTTTATAATAGCTGCAAATAACATTAAAAACCTTAGAGTAACTATAACCAAAGAAGTAACAGATCTATTTGACAAAAACTTTAAATCACTGAAGAAAGAAATTGAAGAGGATATCAGAAAATGGAAAGCTCTCCCATGTTCCTGGATAGGTAGGATCAACATAGTAAAAATAGCAATTCTACCAAAGGCAATTTACAGATTCAATGCACTTCCCATCAAAATCCCAACACAATTTTTTTTTACAGACATTGAAAGAACAATACTCAATTTCATTTGGAATAACAGGAAAGTCAGAATCGCCAAAACAATTTTGCTCAACAAAAGAACCTCAGGAGGCATCACCATCCCCGACTTCAAGTTACACTATAGAGCTACAGTAATAAAAACAGCCTGGTACTGGCATAAAAACAGACTTGTGGATCAATGGAATCAAATTGAAAATTCCAACATTAACCCCAAAAACCTATGGACACCTGAACTTTGCAAAGAGGCCCAAAATATTCAATGGAAAAAAAAGATAGTATCTTTATCAAATGGTGTTGGCATAGCTGGATGGTACTGTATAGAAAAATGCAAATAGATCCAAGCCTATCACCCTGCACAAAACTCAAATCCAAGTGGATCAAAGACCTCAGCATAAACACAGCTACACTGAACCTGATAGAAAAGAAAGTGGGAAATACCCTCCAACAGATTGGCACAGGTGACCACTTCCTAAATATAACATCAGTAGCACCAACACTAAGAACAACAATCAATAAGTGGGACCTCCTGAAACTGAGAAGCTTCTGTAAAGCCAAGGACACAGTCAGTAAGACAAAACAACAGCCTACAGAATGGGAAAAGATTTTCACAAACCCTCCAGGTGACAGAGGAATATATATAAAATATATAGAGAACTCAAGAAAGTAGAGCCCAAAACCTTCAATAACCCAATCAAAAAATGAGATTCAGAACTAAAAAGGGAATCCTCGGCAGAAGAATTAAAAATGGCAGAAAGACACTTGAAAAAAGTGTTCAACATCTTTAGCCATTAGAGAAATGCAAATGAAAACAACTTTGAGATACCACCTGACACCTGTCAGATTGTCTAATATAAAAGACACAGATGACAGCCTATGCTGGAGAGGTTGCGGAGCAAGGGGAACACTCCTCCATTGTTGGTGGGAGTGTAAGCTTGTTCAGCCACTCTAGAATGCAGTATGGCGGTTTCTTAGAAAACTGGAAATCAATCTCCCCAAGGATCCAGCAATACCACTACTGGGCATATACCTTAAAGATGCACATTCTCACTCCGAAGGCATTAGCTCAACTATGTTCATAGTGGCATTATTCGTAATAGCAAGAACCTGGAAACAACCTAGATGCCCCTCAACTGAGGAATGGATTAACAAATTTTGGTACATCTACACAATGGAGTACTTACTCAGCAGTAAGAAAAAATATCCTAAAATTTGCAGGCAAATGGGTAGATTTGGAGAATATCCTCCTGAGCGAGGTAACACAAACCCAGAAAGACAAGCAGGGGATGTACTCCCTCATTAGTGGACTTTAAACAAACAAACAAACAAAAATCCCAAAAAACAAACAAAAAACATGTCCAAGCTGCAAACCACAACCACTGAACAGCCTGAAATCTACCGCACCTTGGACTGGCACCATGGAGCCCACTCCCTCCAGAGGAACACTTGACCCAGTCTTGATGTTAGGGTGAGGAAAGGGGATCTGCCTGGAGTGGATGCTGAACTAAGCAACCTTGGGACCTTGGGACCTCCTGCCCTTGCTGTGGAGGAGATAAAGAGATGGGGAAAAGAGAAAGTGACTGGGAGGGGTGGGAGGGGGAAGGGAGTTTGAACAAGGGGATACATGAATAAAAAAATATGACTTTATTCATAATTTAAATAATCAAAAACAAAAAGAAAGAAATGAAATTAAAGGTAGTTGTGAATTATCATGTGGGTGTTGGGACCCAAACCCAGGTGTGCTATAAGAACAGTGAATGATCTAAACCACTGAGCCATCTCTCCTGACCCTCAAATTTTAAAGAAAATTTGTTGAGTTGATTATTGACCATTTAAGACACACTTACAGGCTGGGGAAATTACTCCATCAGTGACATGCTTGCTAAAGAAGTATGAGGACCTTTGTATGAATCCCTGCAACTACTCATAAAAATCCAGACATATAAAGACTTGCCTGAATTCTCACTGAAAGGATCCTTGACTTTCCAGAGCCTGCACTCTAGCTCAATTCCAGGTTCACAGAGAGACTGTGGATCAAAAAGTAAGATGGAGAATGGCTGGGCAGGTGTCAACCTCTAGTCCTACATGTATGCATATTCATGTGCATGCATATATGTGTACAGCCAGACACATACTGCATTTTAGAGTCATCTAGAATTGTCTTACTGTCTTTTCTCTCCAGAAGCTGATAAAGCCATGAGTCCACAAGCAGGGCCTTCTTAGAGTCATCTTCACCCCAATTCATAATCAGACTGAAGAACATGGATCTCCAGGAGACCCCAAGGCAGTTCTTATTAATGTCAGCCCACACTGAGCTTGATGGCACACTTCATGTTAGCCTGCTCACATTTTGAACTGGTTATTTCTCTGTTGTCAGGAGCTGTACTGTGTCCTGGAGGATTCTTAGAAACAACCCAGCCACTACTCCATATCATAACACATCATTAGTTCCTAGTTGTGTCTTCAAATATATTTGGATATTCCTAGTGGGCAGAACTGTCCTGGGTAGAGAATGACTTCTCTAGTGTAAGGCCTAAAATAAAGTAAGTAACTAACTAATAAAAAGCAAAACAAAACCTAAACCCTTTAGTGCGAGAGATTTAATGTGGAATATATACCACAACAGGATAGTCCTTACTGTTGTGGCTTAGAAGCAATCTTCCTTCACTGTCCCCAGCATCCTGCTTACACCCCCATGCTTCCCTTCTCTTCATCTTTTTCTTCTTGCAAGTGAGTTATATGGGGACTGTGGCCACTTGGCTGTGTATCTCTTCTCATCTGCATATACTTCTGCTTTCCTCTCCTAGCCAGCACAGTGTAAGTACAGGTGTACATGTCATAGGATGCTGTTCAAAGAGAAGATTTCTCAGATACTGGAAGGAAAATTAGAAGAGGATTCATTCCCATATTAACAATCAGTTGTTGACATTATTCTTTCAAACCATTTTATTCATTCACCTGACCAATCATAGGAAAAGGCAGGTATACTTAGGCAGTGGAAAGATAGATAGAAAATGATATTCACATCCATGGGGCTGGCTTCCAGCCCAGGACAGGCACCAAGTGTCATCAAATAGTAATAATCATCACACACAGCCTTCTCTACATTCTGATTCTTCTCTAGAAGTGTTTTGTAACCATCAATCTTATGCTTTTATCTTAGATCCAAGTGGGAATCTTCCAGTTTTATGATCCATGTAGCTAATTAAAACTAGTTGAGGGGCAAAAGTAACTTATTTTGCAAAGCTTGAAATCATCTCAATAATTGCATAAGCTATTTTAGGAAGGAGAGCTAACATGTAATTAATTATAGGACCCTTGTTCACATCAGCTGGAAAAGGAGTCTCCGAGGAGATAAAGTTATAGAAATGATGTCTATCTAAGATAGAAGACACATTTCGGCTTTATTAGTCTCTGCTTCTTACTAGGAAAACATGGGAACCTAAATATTGCCAAATCATGCTTTAATGCCCCTGACTTTGCCTGTAATTTGGAAACATCTTTGCAAATTTTTCAGTGTTGGGGGTCCTAATTGATACAACACCTTATTATATATGGAGACAAAAATCTGCCTTACTTGTACTTCTTAAGGTCCAAAAGGCCACGTAAAAATACCTTGTCTTCCTAAACAGAAAAGTCACCATTCCCTATCCAAGAGTCTATCACTACCATGTCTGGTTTCTTTGTGACTATCCCTGTTTCTTTCTGTTAACAGATTAAACTATTTCCCTCCAAATTTTATTATGTTGACACCATAAACCCAAGTGTCTTTGAGTGTGAATATACAAAAAAAAGGACCAGTAAAGAGATGATTAAACTAGAAGAGATTACAAAGGTGTGTCTTAGTTCAACATTGTTAGGTAATTGAGAAGTGGAGGAGGTCAGGATATAGATACACACACACACACACACACACACACACACACACACACACACACACACACACGGGTGCACACGTGCGCACACAACAACACTTTGGTCTTAAAACTTAAAAAGAAAGAAATATATCTTTACGATTGAACCTACCAGATTCTTTGGCATTTTGTCAGAGTGATTTCAAGAGCTCCTATACCTTTCAATCCCTGTGAGGTATGCTATGTCTCTGTCTGGTCTCTGCTTTCCCTTTTGTGAGAAAAAATACAACATACCTGCTTCATAGAGCTGATGATGTCATACAAGATACTGAACAGCATGTGCCACAGAATTTAACCATTATTTCCTCTTGCTGATATTATTTTGGTGGTGTAAGTGGCCAAATGTCAAAGAAGACAAATAAAGAGCCAGCCCAGTCCCATATCTTTTCAGAAGTTTAGTGAGGTTGGCTCACTGGTTCCTAAAACAGACTTCTTCACATCCAAAATGACAGCACTCATCATTTTTCTACTCCTTGAGGTGTACTTCTGTGACTTTTGGAATTCTCCAAATTATTGGCTTATCATATTGAAAAGAGGAGTCAAAACTCATTATTTTGAATTTTTTACCTTTATTTTTGAGACAGAGTTTCTCTGTTAACCCATACTGTCCTGGAACTCACTCTGTAGATCAGGCTTGCCTCCAACTCAGAGATCCATCTGCTTCTGCTTCCTTAGTGCTGAGATTAAAGACAAGCAACACCATCACCAAGCTTTATTTTTTAAACCGAAAAGGATTAATCTGTGTATGCAGATGTAAAAATAGTCCTGTGTTCATGACCTAGAAGTCATAGGTTAACTTTCTAAAGACTAAATGATTTTTGACAATATGAAAATCCCTTGTTCTACGCGGTATTTATGTTGAGCCTCAGCAATCCCACTGCTGTTTCCAGCTACTTTCCAGTTGCTGTGATGAAATGCCTGGACAAAAGCAGCTTAAGTATGGAAGGTCTTTTTTAACTCAGATGGTACCATCTATCTATCATGGTGGGAAGGCATGGTGGCAGGAATGTAAGGCAGTTGGTCACATTGCATCTGTACTCAGGAAGCAGAGAGACATGAATGCTGGTTCTCATCTCATTTTCTCATTTTGAATCAGATCGAGAACCCAGCCCATCATTTAGATCTTTCAGAACATTTACTCATACGTAGAGGTATGTTTCCATGGTCATGCTAAATTTGTCAATTTGTCAGTGAAGAATAACCACACAGCACCTAAGCCACACAGCACCTAAGCCAGGTGTATGCATGATCTTTATAATATGATACCTTAATATGATTGTATGTATAAATGAAACATTGGTGACATAGACCCTGGAGCAATATGAGTGTATTCTGGTTTCTACTCCATAGCTCCTGCACTCTTTGTTGCCTTAGCAACAGTCTTGCAGTATCTCACAGCAGATCTCACTCTTGTGCAAACAGCTAGAGAGAGGAGGGAGGGAGGGAGGGAAGGAGGGAGGGAGAGAGAGAGAGAGAGAGAGAGAGAGAGAGAGAGAGAGAGAGAGAGAGAGAGAGAGAGAGAGAGAGAGAAAGCTACTCTGGCTCTGGGTCATCCCCTGCAGGACTGCAAGGGTTTCTTATTATAGCATGAGCTTTGTTTGTTAAAGGGTCATTTTCATAAAACTCTATAAATGCTGTGTCTGGTGCTCTCTTGGAAATGGCTGATCCTGAGTTGATTTAATTTGAAATATTCTGCTAGTAACTACCAGGGAGTCGTGCTCAATTTGGTTCTCAAAAGTTATCAGCAGAGAAATATTTTAAAAGTCTTGTTTTATTTAAACAGTTTGTGCAGGATTCCAAGCCAACCCAGAATTCTAGAAAAGACATATCTCTGGCACATTTCTTCAAATGTGTCACGTCCCAATCAATTTAAAATTGCCATGGGATAATGGGCTTCCTTATGAGCTTTCCCTGTGTGATTGGTGGCGGGGGCTGGGCCAGCAGGCTCTTTCACAGCTGGCAGGGGGTTTTAAGTATGAGGAAATGTCTTGGGTGGCTACAGGGTCTCTGCTCAATGATGCCCCTACCTCAACTCACAGGTTCTAGGGTTGTAGATGCAGTGTCTTGTTGCCTGGAGAATGTTCAAGATCCATTTTGGTATAAATACTTCATGTCAAGGGTAATGGGATCCTTCCCTCTTTAGATGAGCTGTGTGATTCTTTGTGATCCATTCTTTGTGAAAGGCAAACTGTCAAAATCAGTGAATTCCAACTGAGATCTGGTCTCTCCAAGAAGAAACCCAGTATGGCTGTAATTTAGTTTTGATGCCAGTGTGCCTTTGAATGTGTGACATTTTTCAGACCTGGAGATGGAAAGTATTTTGAAAAGCATGGTTTCTTGTTTGGTTGTTTTTATCCTTGACCATAGTTTGAATTCTGAGACATACTCAGAATTTGGATTCTATAGAAGAATAACAATGAAAAGAAACAGAAAATAAATTCTGGGTTGAAAGATTCCTTGGTAGAATTTTCTTTGATTTTTTTGTTCAGCTCTAATGGAAAGACATACTGCAGAGCAGAGCCTCAGTTTGTCTAAATGAAGATTATAAAGAAAGGTAGCAGCCTCTGTGTGTGTGTGTGTGTGTGTGTGTGTGTGTGTGTGTGTCTGTGTGTGTCTGTGGAGGTCAAATGTCAATGCTGAGTATTCCAAAAATTGCTTTAAAACATTTTTCTAAACAAGGTCTCTAATTGAAATTAGAGCTGACTTTTTTTTTGTCTAGAACTGTTGGGAATTAAGCCCCAGGAGCCTCTTGTCTATTTCCTTGTGGCAGGTTGCAGACTTCCCTTCATACCCAGCTGTTGACCTGGGTGCTGGGAATTAGAACTTGGGTTATGATGTGTGAGCAGCAAACACTAGATAAGGTAAGCCATCTTCTCAGGCCTTTTTTTGCTAGTTTTGCTTTTGAGATGAGATTTTACTCAGTGTTATAGCATAGGCTATCCTTGAACTTGCTGAATGAACCTTTAGCTGCTAAGTCAGTATTCTGAAGAAATGTTGGGCATTCATTCAGACTGTTGACAACTACTGTGACAACAGTTAGTGTTAGACATCATCTATAAAGCTCATGGTAGGCCCTCTAGTTACAAAAGAAAGATTGCCAAGAACTCACATAACATTTTAAGTATGTAATGATCTTTGCCACATTTGCATCTATCTTCAGCCATGTGAAGCCCATTGACCTACAATTGGACATGCCTAGTCAAATAACCAAAAGGTGTGTTAGGAGGAGATTTTTGACAAGGATTGAGCATCCTCTGCCTTCCTTCCTAAGCAGGTTCTTGAACTCTCTCCTCTTCCTCCTCCTTAGTCTGAGGTCATACACAGTCCCTACTTAAATTAAGACCTTGAACCAAGTCTCAGCTTCGTGTCTCACAACAATGTCAACTTGTGTTTCTGCAGATTTTCCATCGCATTTTTAAAAAGAGAAATCCCAGCTGTCTATAATGGAAACCAGGAAAGTAGCATGGTCTTGCCTCACAAGGAATATTCCTGGAGGGCAGACACTCAGTTCAGTTTTGTCCAACTCAACAGCTGTAACAGCCCTGACCTATGTTTGCAAATCGTATTGTAGGTTGATGCTTTAAAACTCTCACAAGAATGTGTGCTTCACTAGGCACGTGGTGTGCTTCCTGGTGCTCATTCCAAAGCCTTATAAAGTTTATAAGGTCCTGGTATCAGTTTCTTGGAGAGAGGCTAACCACTTACAGAAATAGAGGATAGAACAATGTCATATATAGGTGTGCAGGACCCAGTGAAGGATTCACCTTGTCAATGTACTGTGCAGACTGAACACATGGGAGCTCAGATAACCATGTCCCTTCCCCACTGTATCTCAACCAGCCAAGGAGTCTGTGACACCAAGCACTCAGGTGATTAGAGCAGACAGAGTGGGTGTGGAGTCTCTGGAAGGGATAAGACATTCTAAAAGTGTCTAAATGCTCCATAAATGGCACAATGAATCATCTTCAGGGAAAGACCAATTTAAAGTATCATCTGTCATTGAGATATAATTATATGCAATTGAATTTACCCCAACAGTCATGTGGCAAAGAAATATTTATTGAGATCCCGAGAACAGAGGATATATTAAGGAATAAAGACGCCAAAATTATCTATGATTTAGGAAGCTGTTTTAGGTGGGTGTAGAGATAGCTCATGCAAGCAGATGAATAAATGGGAACATTCACAGTGGGGCACAAGCACCACGCTCTAGAATATAAGCGATGTTGTCACCTAGGTGATGGAGGGGGGAGCCTCGTTGAAGAAATAGGCCCAGCCAAGACTCAACAAGGTAAGGAAATAAGCAAGGGACTTTTGTAGTAGGAACATTCCAGGGAGAGGCAGAGCATGTACCGAGGTCCAGAGATATGAACCTGCAGGGATGGTTGGAGGAAACAACAGGGTCTTGTAGCTGGAGGGGAATAAATAGAGGGGTCCAGGAGAAGAGAGCGCTTGTAGAAAAAACAAGACTGGTTTTTTTTCTTCTTTATTTATTTTGTATTTATCAAAAAAAACAGTAAAATGAATTTAAAATGCTGAAAAGTTAACAATAACTATAAAGAAGATAAAAATCATAAGCATGACTTATCAAGGGTGATAATGCAAATAAGATTGCTACACATATATTTACTTTGTGTTCAGCTTTCCCTCTGAATTTTTTTTTCCAATCCCTGTATATCCTTATTCAAGGTCCCTTCCCCCTCCCACCACATCAGGTCATTTTTCTTCTCTGCAACTCCCCATCCCTTCCCTGGGCAGGGAGCAGACAGTCCTATGGTCCCACTGACCCAATAATGCTTGGATCAGTCTCCACTCCTGGCCAAATCCAGTTTTATCCCCCCCTCCCTCAAGAGTGAGTCAGGTGTTCCTATAGTTGGACTGGGGTCTGAAGGGTCAATCCAGGGTGTTTCTGATCCCAAGCTGTTCAGTGGTTGTGGTTTGCAGCTTGGGCATGCTTGGCTTTTTTTCTTGTTTGTTTGCTTAGAGATCACTAATGAGTGAGTGCATCCCCTGCTTATCTTTCTGAGTTTGTGATACCTTGCTCAGGAGGATATA
>PVIH01017122.1:14189-43147 GCA_004025045.1 Sigmodon hispidus
ACCACAGTTTGTTAATCCATTCTTCAGTTGAGGGACATCTAGGTTGTTTCCAGGTTCTTGCTATTACAAATAATGCTGCTATGAACATAGTTGAGCTAATACCTTTGGAGTGTGAATGTGCCTCTTTAGGGTATACACCCAGAAGTGGTATTGCTGGGTCCTTGGGGAGACTGATTCTCAATTTTCTGAGAAACCGCCACATTGCATTCCAAAGTGGCTGAACAAGCTTACATTCCCAACAATGGAGGAGTGTTCCCCTTGCTCCGCATCCTCTCCAACATAGGCTGTCATCTGTGCCTTTTATCTTAGTCAATCTAACAGGTGTTAGGTGGTATCTCAAAGTTGTTTTAATTTGCATTTCTCTGATGGCTAAAGATGAAGAGCACATTTTCAGGTGCCTTTCAGCCATTTGTAGTTCCTCTGCTGAGAATTCCCTTTTTAGATCTGTACCCCATTTTTTGATAGGGTTTTTCAAGGTTTTGGGCTCTATTTGACAAACATTTTAAATCACTGAAGAAAGAAATTGAAGAGGATATCAGAAAATGGAAAGCTCTCCCATGTTCCTGGTTTGGTAGGATCAACATAGTAAAAATGGCCATTCTACCAAAGGCAATCTACAGATTCAATGCACTGCCCATCAAAATCCCAACACAACATTTTTTGGACCTTGAAAGAACAATACTGAATTTCATTTGGAATAACAGGAAAGCCAGGATTGCCAAAACAATCTTACTCAACAAAAGAACCTCAGGAGTTATCACCATCCATGATTTCAAGCTATACTATAGAGCTACAGTAATAAAAACAGCCTGGTACTGGCATAAAAACAGACTTGGGGACCAATGGAATAGAATTGAGGATCCAGACATTAACCCAAAAACCTATGAACACCTGATCTTTGACAAAGAGGCCCAAAACATTCAATGGAAAAAAGATAGTATATTTAACAAATGGTGTTGGCATAGCTGGATGGAAGTGTGTAGAAAAATGTAAATAGATCCGAGCCTGTCACCCTGCACAAAACTCAAATCCAAGTGGATCAAAGACCTCAACTTAAACCCAACCACTTTGAACTTGATAGGAAAGAAAGTGGGAAATACACTGCTACAAATTGGCACAGGCGACCACTTCCTAAATATAACACCAGTGGCACAGACACTAAGACCAACAATCAATAAGTGGGATCTCCTGAAGCTAGGAAGCTTCTGCAAAGCCAAGGACACTGTCAATAGGACAAGACACCAGCCTACAGAATGGGAAAAGATTTTCACCAACCCTACAAGTGATAGAGGACTGATGTCTAAGGTACATAAAGAGCACAAGACTGGTTTTTAACCCAGGGCAAGGGCAGAGGTAGTGGGTCTGGTTGTATCTGCATCAGAAGGCTGGAAGGAGGGTGGAGACAGTGCTGGGTCAAGCTAGAGGCAAAGCCATGGTGACTGGGAAGAGATGTTAATGGGGGAGGGGGCAGTGGCAGATTCTGGGAAGATTTTGAAGGTACAATTTTAAAATTCATGTGGCAGATGTGATATGGCAGACCTCTCTGAGCCTAGCTTGAGGAACTATCAAGGAAATGAATGACTTTTGGTAGTTTTAGTAAAAAGCTAGTATTATGGTATTGGGAAGATGGCTTACCAGGACCTGATTTTGATTCTCAGAACCTACATAAAAATTTGAGTATGGAGATACATGTCTATAATCCCAGGACTGAAAAGGTAAAGACAGAATGGTCTTTAGATCTTTATGGAAAGCCAACCTGGCCAAATCAGGGAGTACCAGATTCAGTGGGAGACTCTGTCTCAAACAGTAAGGTAGAGAGGTCTGAGGAAATGACTCACTGTGTCGTGTACAAGCATGGAGAACTGAATTTGAATCTTCAGTGCCCATATACAATGCTGGGCATTATTGTACACACACCCATAACCTTGGCACTGTAGGGGATGAAAATAAGAATTGTTGTAGCTGTGGCCACCAGCCCAGCACCAGGTTCAGTAGAAGAACCTATTTTAAATTAGTAAGGCCAAGACTAATAGAAAGAGACACTCACCATCCTTGGCACATGTGTGTGCCTGCAGCACATGCACTAAGTGGGAGAAGGGTTGAAGAAGGAACCTGGCATCAGCCTCTGGCCTTCATGTGCTCACTCATGCACACACACCCTCATCTCAATCTCCCTAGGTGAGATTTCTACATCTCAATTTGTATCCTCCAGAGCTCTGTGAGGCTTCATGTTGACTGACAGTAGAAATCATATGAAATGTGGTCCCTTCATGTAGACAGTTCTATGGCATGTGAGAATTCCCTGTGTTGTGTGAGGTTTCTGGGCCATTCTTTGGGGCCAAGCCTCAAGGCTCGGACCCACAGTCCCACAGAAACACACACAGTCCCCACTGCTGCTTTGGCCTAAATAATCACATGCAATTTTATATTATTTTTACGCTGGTTGATGTTGGGCCCAGGCATATAACTTGCTAGCTCCTTCATCTGAACTCAACCCGTCTTGTTCAGCATGCGGCTCGGTACCTTTTCTCAGAGCAGCATTTCAGCTTCTTTCCTCTGTGTCTCCTGGCATTGGAGTTGTCTCTCTGGTGGCTCTGTGGTGTCTGTCTGATGTGTCTGCTTCACTCTGAGATTTTCCTAGTCTGGTAGCTCCTCCCATACTTCCTGTTTGCCTTCAGCCAATCAGCTTCTTATTAAACCCATAGGCAGGATAGTCATTTAAAATGTAATACATAATCCCACTACATCCCTGCCTCTCAACAAAGTGGTAAACAAAATAGTCTATAGATACAGTCACCATCACACCTAACTAACAGTGACTCATTTATACCCCTTTATTTTCTTTAATGAATTTTGTTTTTATTTGTGTGTATGTGTGTATTATGCCACATATTCAGGTGCCCACAGAGGTGTCAAGAGGACATTGGTGCCCAGATCTGAAGTAACAGGCAGTTGTGGACCTCACAATGTAGGTGCTGGGATCTGAACTCCAGTCCTTCGGATGAGCAGCTGGCACACTTTACTACTGAGCTATCTCTTCAACTCCTTATGGCCCCTGTTTATGTGTCTTCTAATATTCAGTCCCAATTCTTGGATTACCTAGATACACAGAAATTATCTTCCAGGTTCACATAGGAATTTAATTAGCATTAAAGACCATGTCCCTGTCATTGTATATGATAGTAAGATGGGCAAATCAGAAATGGGAACTTGTGCCACATTAGTCTGGCTGTGTAAACATTAGCTACTGTGGAACCAAATGCAATCAAGAAGAATTTTTCTATTGTAAAAAAGTAAAGAAATCTGTGCTTCCTTTACTTAATTTTTACAGTACAAGTTACTAATTAATCCTCTGGTTTCTCCATCACAAACCAGTTTTCTTCCCAGTACATTCAGATACATCATGGTCTTTGAATACTGATCTTTTTATCAGAAGCTACTTTTTGGAGAGTGGAGGGGATGTGAAGCATGACTTCTGTTCTGCCTGGACTGGTTTGCACTGGGCTATGGTGATTCTGGTGTCTTAGTTACTTCTCTTATTGCTATGACCACATAATTGACAAGAAGCCTCATAGGGGAGGGGGAGGGTCTATTATACATCACAGGTTAGAAAGGAATGTGAGCTTTGTGCATTGCTGTGGCAAAGACATCTGGCAGTGTTCACATTGCATCCACAGGCAGGAAGCAGAGGAACAGGAAGTGGAGGCAGGCTGTGGCCTCACTCTAATGAGGTTCTAATGATGCTCCACCTCCTAAAGGCTCTGCAGACTTCCCACACAAATCTCTGCTTCAGTCTGTGATGTGAAAAAGATGGAGAATTGGAAGAACCAAGTTAGACTGCAGTCATTCTGTTGATAGTCCACTTAAAACGTGGCCACTGGCTTTGTTTCTAAAGCATGAAGTAAACTGTGTGCATTACCTGCACAAAGAATCTACTTCAGTATGCATTGCATATGGGAGACAATTGTGTAGTTTTATCTGCCAGGGGCCCTAGCAGTGGGATAAGGATCTTTTTCTAGTACATGAGCTGGCTTTCTGGAGCCCATTACCTATGATGGGACACTTTGCACAGCCTTAATGCAGTGGGAAGGGCATGGTCCTGCCTCAACTGAATGTACCAGGCTTTGAGGCCTTACTCTTTCAGAGGGGGATGGAGGGCATTAGTGGTGGGGGGAGGGAGAGTTGGAGGAGGGATGAGATGGGGAATCTGTTGTAGGTATATAAAATGAATTTTTAGAAAGTCTTAAATATATGAAAGAAACCACTTCAAAATTAGACTCCAGTAAGCCACTAGGCCAGTGTGGAATAGAAAACAGAGTGTAGGATGCCCAACAGGACCAAGGGCTGTGAGATTGAGGAGGGTGAATATCTTTTCATCACTGCATGGGGGATTGAGGGCTTGCAGGAAAAACATTGCTGCTGGGGGTGTGGTCACCGCATGTAGGCTTTGTTCTCATGTTTGGAAGGCATCTCAGACCCTGCTATGGTTCATTCTGTTCTTTAATGGATGCTGGTGGCTCCTGTTAACTCAGCCTCCCCAGCTTCATGTTGTTGTGTAGTCGCTTTGCTATTTTGCTGATTGGCAGTTCTTTTTGACATGATGAAGACTACACCTTCATACAGGTAAACACTACAGTGTCTCCAATTAATATTTAACAATTAGAAGGTAGCCCTCTCAACTTGATTATAATGTTAGCATTTCCTATGCTCTTATTTGGCCTGATTCCATCATTCATAATTTGTTACATGATCTTATCCCACTTACATTATTAACTTATTTTACTTCCCTCACCCAAATGTCTATGCTTCCTTGGAATTAGTCTGTTTTTAATTACTATGACAAAGTGCTTGAGACTAGGCCATATATGAAGAAAAAGGCTTGTTTGGAAGGTATATATAGAAGTATCATTGACTGTCTCTATCAAGTGCTATCCTGGTCATATTATATGGTTTCAGATGGTATTATGTAGAATATGTGTGTGAGGGGAGAGGTCATGTGGAGAGACAGCAAGCTAGAGACTAATGAAGGTCTAGGCTCTGTTAATATCTGGGTAGAGTTGAATGAGAATTATATTAGTCCCAAGGGTAGCAATCCCAACACTCTTAACAACTTACCACAAGGTGCCACCTCCTGAAGCTCCCACTGTCCCCACATTACCACACAGTGTTGTTTGGTACCCATTACAAACTTGACAGGAAATGGAATCACTAAGGATAAAGGCCTCTAGGACACCTGTGAGGAGTCATTTAAATTTTGATCAGGCCTATAAGTAATTATGCCAAATAATCAGAAAATAGAATACTTGAACTTTGAAGACTCACACTAAAAGTGACTGGCACCATTCTCTGGGCTTGGGTCCTGGCCTATATAAAAAGAGAGAAGCTAGGTCCTCATAGGTGTCTGCTTTCTTACTGTGGGTGCCATATGACCAGCTGCCTAAACCCCCTACTGTTTTGACTTAAACTGTGAGCCAACAAAACATTCTTCTTTCAGTTACTTCTGTCAGGAAATTTTGTGACAGCAGCAGAAAGTAAGTATGACAGCTTTGCACATGGTTATAGCTTTCAGCACACAGGCTTTAGGGGACAACTCAGATCACATTCAAACCGTGATAGAACCAGTCAAATGAGTTAGGTTAGTTCATTTGCTCTCTGAAAACCCATCTCCTCCATGGGCTTTCAATTCTTCTGAATTGTTGATCACTTATGTGTCCTTTGATACCTGTGAACATTACAATATCTAAATGCTGTTATGTTGTATATAACATGCACATGGCTGATTTGAGGGTCTGTATTCTCTTGAAATGCACACTTCAACCACAGCCATGTTAACAGCAACATTCAGATGTCCCAAGGGACTCAGAGACTTTATGTGTGCAATGAACTCTTTTGCACATATGAGATAATTTTCTAGGAGGGTATTACAGTCATTCCAGAGATGTTTTCTGGGTAAAACACTTTTCCCTCTGGAGCTTTGTAAAACACACAGCAAAAGATGATCTTTATTTTTCATGCTGTAAAATCTGTAAGAACATTGGCTGTAACGAACACTCTTACGAAGTAGTTCAAACCTCAGAAGTAAGTTCTTAGAGCATCTTAGGAATTATATGCTCAGTCACTCATGGTCCTTGGGAGATAGATGATGGATTTTAAGTTGTGATAGATGGTGTCTAAGAAATACACACCAGGAATTATTCCTTATAATGAATCTATTCAGTTATGCAAAGTATAAAAAAATTGTATTTTCTCCATTTAGACTTTAATGGTATATTTAATAAAAATGTAGAGACTTCTGTTAAGTAAAAGTTTGTGCTCTAAGTACCAGGACCAAGGCTGTACCATCACCTATGTTTTGTTTTTAGGGGGCCTCTATTTCATGATGGTACAAATATAGCTATGACAGGTTGACTCAGGAAGCCTAGAGAACGGTATGCTGTCTAGCTGGGAGGCAAATCAGAACTGAATTCCTAAATAACGTCTAAGCTGAGAACCAAAGGAAAGGTAGTAGATATCTGGGCAGAGACTGGTGAAGTGTCCAGCCAACATGCCTGGTCCACATCAGTGTGCTTTTCTTCTGTTGTATTGGTTGGAGCATTGTCAGACATATTATCACAGTTCTTTCAATGTCTCTCCCTGATCATTTCCTGATCTCTCATTTCCTTGTCTATGTTCATGGTGTGAGCTCACTATTTAGAAATTCATATTTGGTTTTGTTGTTTTCTGTTAACTAGTATCAGAGTTTATTGAGCAGCTAAAGTATTTTAGATCAATAAGACTCCTGTAAGGCTCTCTTGTGAACTTTGCTGAGATTACATTGACCACCATTGCCATGGCGGTGAGTTCTGTGTGCTTTGTCTGAAACATGTTGCTGTATAATCCAAAGAATGTTCTATGCTAGCCATACTTGAATGACTGAGCTCATTAAGTAAATAGCAAGCCAAAATAAATAGAAGTAGATAAACAGAAAGAATGAAGCAAAATATCCAATTAAATACTCAAAATATTCATAAGAAATTAACAGAGGAAGCCCCTTTAGGCGGCCAGTTGGAGTTTCCCATTGAGAGTCCTGGGCAGATTAGAGGGTCTCCATTCCCTCCAGTGAGGCTTCCACGTAAAATAACAAATGGCAGAAGATGGAGATGATGTCATTATCAAGTCAGGCTCTCAACATCTAATAGATACTGACTGGGGAAATTGACATCACTTGGAGATCCTGATTGAGCTTTCTTGCCATGGCTGACCTTCTGGCTTCCCCCCCCCCTTTTGTCTCAGTGGAGGCATCTTTATACTGTGGAATAAACAAAAGGGACTTCTATCAAAAATGGTTCATCTTCTAGCTGTTTCCAAGGACATGATGCTTTTACTCTGGGGCTCTTTTGCTCTTCTCTCTGTGTCACAGAGTTAGGAGCAGCATATCCCCAGACAAGGGTCTTGGAGGAGGCTTTGAGAGTGAAATGCTTGGGTTTGAAATGGGGGTGGAGACCCAGAGTCCAGTGCCGGCTTCTCAGTGAGTTCAAACAGCACATGATGATTTACCAAATTACAGTGTGTGTTATGTTCTCTGTGCTCTAGCTAATTGTGATGTGAGTTATCTCAGATTTTGTACCTGCCCTGCTCTGATTCTCTTTCCTATGCTTGACAGGTTCATTACCACATGCAAATGCTAGATGAAAGACTCATTGGGAGACCCACTCTAGCCTTCAACAGCTTTTATTCTACATGTCCCTGTCTCTGCATTACAGTCCTTTTCAAACTAATATGTGGTGTTTTGATTATAATTGTGTGTGTGTGTGTGTGTGTGTGTGTGTGTGTGAGAGTGTGTGTACGTGTACGTGTGAGTATAGTGCCTGTGAAGGCTAGCAGAGGGCATTGGAGCCTCAGGAGTTGGAGTTGACAGATGGCATGAGCTGTCATTTGGGTGCTGAGAACCAATTCCAGGTTCTCTTCTAGAGCAGTGAGTGCTCTTAACCACTGAACCATCTCTCTGGCCCCTCCCACTGTCATCTTAATTTAGCAATTCTGTTTTCCCCTTTGGATTAATGTTGGAAACTCTATTGGAAAGTGAGCAGGCTCTGGCTGGCTTGCTGCATGCTTTCCTGCATGACTGTATTGTATGAATGCTTGGTTACACAAGGCAGGAGGTCAAACTGGTTTCTAGTGTTGTGCCTGCAGCTATTTTATTAGTAGACATGGGACTCTCTGCATTGCTTGTCAAGGTCAAGTCTTATCCAGCTCTTATTTTATAAGGGGATACTTGAATCAGAGTGTCAGTCCTGGGGACCAGCAATTACCATCAACATACATTAAACTTCAGTATACTGTTGCTGAAACACATAGGCACATCTTTATATCCTCACTTGGAATTACTTCTCAGACACTTGGATAATTTGCAGGCTGCGATAAGACCACCATTCATCTGATTTCAGTGGTCAGAGCCAGGTAACACTGAGTTTGAAGGCATTAACTCAAACATAAAGCAGTTTAGAGTCTCCAAATCAGCAAAAGGTTACGCTTCCCTGACATATTACCCAAGGCAGAGTTATATTCCTTTCATTTTGGAAGGCCTTTACAGAAAGCAGTGTACATATCAGCTCATAGATTCTTATAAAATCAATAGAAGTATTTTGAACCCAAATGACATATCCATTCAAAGTGAGTGCCTAAGACCTGTAAATTAAGTGTTCTGCTTTAGTTCTCAGACATTCTGACATCTCAGAAGCCATTAACATACTGAAAGCTCTGTGACATTCCAAATGCCATTCTGTTCATTTCTTTCTTTTAAAGAGTGAGAGGGCTCAGACAGGGTCTCACTTTATAATTTACACGACTATGTTCCGAAGGGAAACAGAAGAGCAGTGGATCTGTGTAATCAGACTTTTCTTTGGGCCTCCAGCTCCCAAATGATAACACATGAATTATGAAAGCTTGCCCTATAGCTTAGGCTTGTTCCTAACTAGCCTTTATATCTTAAAATAACCCATATTTTTAAAATATTCATTGTACCACATAGCATTTTACTTTTATTTCATTCTGCACCTCCATCTTGTTCTGCATCTTGCTGAAGTCTGACATCATGTGCTAGCCTCAGTTCCTCATCCTCTTCCTCTCCCCCAGAATTTCTCCTATCTCTCTTACCTAGCTATTGGCCATCCAGTTCCTTATTAAACCAATCACAGTGACTTTTATTAAACCAATCTTCTTCACACATTGTGAACAAATATTCTACAGCAGATCTAGGGGAGGGGGAGAACTGATAGAAGTGGAGGGCTACGGGCAGGTTGTGTTATGAGAGAAGAATAAAGAAAAAGACAAGCATTCAGACTGGCCAGGAACTTAGTGTAGCTCAGGCTGAACTCAAATGCATGGTTATCTTTCTGCCTCCAGCCTCCTAGGTGCTAGGATTACAGGCGTGAGCCCCTGATATGGCTTCCATCCTTTCCTCCCCCCAAAACATCATTTTTCTATGGTGTTTGTGCCCCTGATCTCCTTTGTATTCCTTTCACTTTCTGATTCCTTAGCTTTGAAGTAGAATGTAATAGTCATGTTTTAGCTGTGTGCTGAACCCAATGTACAGCTCAGGAAAATCTTTGCTAGCTGAAGATAAGAGCATCCAAATCAAGAGAAATTAGGACAAGTTGGGCTGTCTCTACCTCCTCCTGTGTCCATTCCCCTTTTTACACCTAAATCTAGCAGTAGGGTCAGGGGTGGGAGGTGGGGGATAGGGATCGAGGATGGGGGATGGAGGTTGGGGGATGCTCTTTCTCTGTATTTGATGGGGAATGGGAACAGAGATAGGACTTCTTGTGCCTGCAAAATGTTTGTGTGTGTGTGTGTGTGTGTGTGTGTGTGTGTGTGTGTGTGATATGAAAGACTGAGAATGTACCTCAGTGATTAAGCTTGCATGAGGAACTGAGTTCCAGCTCAGCACTGCAAACAAACAACAAACAAACAAAAGCCACTACCAACAACAAAACACAACTTAAAACCTAAAATCAAAACCAAAGTCAAGAAAAATGTACACTATGAGCCAGGAGTATGGCAACACATGCCTCTAATCCCAGAACTCTGAAGACAGTAAATAGCAGATAGAGGCTAGTTTTGGGCTATATAGTGAGTTTTCGGCTAGCCCAGAATGCAGTTTGAGACCCATTTCAAGAATCTATAACAAAATCAACAAGAAATATAATAAGCTTTGTACATGCAAAAATGCTTTTTAAAAATTTACACTATATTTATATGTCATGGTATATGTGTATAATGTGTCTGTATACCATGTATGTATATGTGTGTACCACATACACATGTGTATATAGATGTGTGCATATCAGAACATACTTATGGATGTCAGAGGACAATTCTGGGGAGTTGGTTCTCTGCTTCCACCTTTACTAGGGCTTCAGGAACTGACACAAAGTACTTTTTTGAAGTGCTACTAGGCTAGAGGTCATGTATGTATTAGCCTTTGTGAAGTGACTAATAAAATTTCTCTCTATGTGGATAACTGGCATGTAGTATTCAGTCTGTATCTGGGGGTCAAATGTCCTTCCCCATCTTATAAAAACTCACTGTCACTGCAGACCCATCTCAGGTTTCCATCTCCAGTCATCCTGTGCTTTCTGTTAGGACATCAGTCCTAAGGGTGGATGCTGTTCCCAGGATGTGGAATCTCTTTTTGGAGGCTTAGATGAATATGCTAATGTGTGTCAAAGGTAGTGCCCTGAGCCTCACTGAGTAAAGCTGGCCCTGTTTCCTCTGCCCCCTACCCTCCACTCTGCCTTTGTGTCCCTTTTGTTAATGGCTCATCTTTGTGGCCAAACATACAAGCTGTCACCCTTGTATCATGTGGAATTTCTCCCAGGGCTCTGTCCACTTATTTTGGGGAGATTATAATCAGATGTGTCCTTGTGACTGGGCCATTCTTCCATTAGCCTACATAGCTGTAGCTTCCAGGTATTCTGCCTCTCGCCTTTTCTCCTGGCTGTGCTGTGTTTCCCTACTCAAACTCTGATCTGGGAAGCTGCTCTGTTTCAAAACTTGCAATGACTCTCAACTTCTAAAAACAGCTTTTTGTGAGATGTAGTTTGCTTGCCATAAAAGGAACCAAGTTAGAGTATTAATGCAGTGGTTTTAATCTCTCCACAAATGTGCAGCCTTTAACAGTCCCTTTTGGAACATTTTAACTCCTCAGACAGAAACTCTGCACCATTTGCTGTGGCTCCCTTGTCCCTTGAACCCTGTTCCAGTCCCAGGAAAACCACTGACCTACATTCTGTCTCCAGAATTTCCTCTTCTGGAGCTTCACATGACTGTAGTCACATGGCCTGTGCTCTTCTCTGGCTAGCTTTCAAATCTCAGTATAGTATATCAGCCAGGGTCAGCTACACTGTAGCTTATGTTAGTACTTAATTTCTTTTCTACAATTGCAGAATAACATTCTAATGTATGTATAAACTACACTTTGCATGCCAGCTCTTTGGTTAATGAATACACAGATTATGTCCACACTGGTTGTTATAAGCAATGCTCATCTGAACATTTGTATACAGATTTGTGTGTGGACATATATTTTCATTTCTCTCCAGAATGTGTTCACTGGTAAAACTATCTATTTTTGTAGAACTGAGGACAAGCCATCTAGCTTTTTGTCTGGACTTTCTGCTATAGCCCAGGGCATTGGTAACACAGTGAGCCTTGATTGTTAAAGTGCCCAGATCTTGAGCCAGCACCAGACACTTGGCATGTGCTGAATAAGTATTTATAGGAGTGGGGAATGTGAGGGCTTCAAGCTTCCTGTGGCAGGGCTTCTCTTGAGGGAACATAAAGAAACATCACTTCACTCCAGGTAGAGAGGGCATCAACAGACTAAAGGAAGAATTCTATTCTGTTCCAGCTTGCTGAATGAGTAAGTTTATCAGCATTACTTACAGGAGCATGAATGACTCAAACATGGCTGCAGCATGAGAGAGTCCCACCCCACTCATCTGTTACTTTATTTATAATCTCAGAAATGGGAGAGGCAGGCCTCTCAAGGATCTCATAAGACACTTCCTATAGATCGCCTGAACCTCATGACCTACTCCCTCCATATGTAGCTATGAATAGACCTAGTCATGTGAGGGTCTTTCATGAGTCTTCAGAGTAACTCAAATTCAAGATGGTGGCGTTCAGTACAGAGAAAATCTCTATCTGGCTCAGCCATATCCTGAAGTTGGTTTTATTTCTAGTTTTATTTCTCTTGCTGTGACAAGGGGTGGGAAAGTTCGCTTTGCAGTTCCAGGTTACAGTCCACCACTGTGGGGAAATCAAGGCAGGCACTGAGAGCACCATATCCACAGTCAGGAGCAGAGAGAGGATGAGTGCAGGGATCCTTGATCCTGTGCTTGCTCTGAATTTAGACTCAGCTGGTTTCTTCATTATTAAACAATTCAGGGCCCAGTCCACAAGATAGTGCCACCAACTTCATACTGGATCTTCTCACATCACTTGGTAATCTAGACAAAGGCCCCCATGGACATGCCCAGCCTGATCTAGACAGCTTCTCATTGAAACTTTCTATGTAATTCTTGGTTGACAGTTAAAAGTGCCATGCACAGGGACTCCCAGTTCTCTCCCACCTGTGACACTCAGAGCCCCAGAGAGTCAGAACTTCTGTATTCACATGGAAAGCCTTTTCTACCTTCCATGACTTGGGTTGCTTAGTCATGTATGTCTCTGGAGTACTCAGCAGATAGAATCCTAACTGTTCTCTTAGGCCTCCAGGCTAAAGTGTCTTGAAGAATGGCACTAGACATATGTGTTGTTTACCCAAGGTCTGATACACAGCTAGTCTCAATGAGTGTCCCTGACGGGATGATTTTTGTTATTGCCTTTTGTATGAGTTCTCTCCCACCCACCATGTCGTCACCCAACCATGTCTACATTTTAAGAAAACTGAACATGGATTTGTTTTTCTTTTGTGAGGAACATTTTCTGTCATGGGAGCCTGTGCCATATGTGATAACTGTAATATAGTGCCAAGTCTGCAACTGAGGGAAGATGTCTCAGGAGTCCGACCCTCTGGCTGTTTTCAGTGGGTTTCCCAAAATCTCACAGAAGCTCATGCCAAACAAGTCTGCTTAGCTTTCTATTGTTTTTGACATATATAATTTACTTGGGGGCTGACTGAGCCCTGAGTAGAAGAAGCCTAGATCACAGAGAGACCAGGGGCCCCTTCATAACATAAAATTCCATTATTCTGTTTATACATGACCGCATAAAGGGAAGACACAAAATCTTTTTGAACAAGTCTGAGATTCCTTTTGCTTGAAGCTGGAGATTTCATACTCTTCCTTCCTCTCTCCCTCCCTTCCTGTTTTTGTTTGTTTGTTTGTTTTTTTCTTTCTTTCCAGTGTCTCACTATGTAGCCCTGGCTGTCCTAGAACTCACTATGTAGACTAGGCTGAACTTGAACTCACTGAGATATACCA
This sequence comes from Sigmodon hispidus, assembly GCA_004025045.1. Lineage (NCBI taxonomy): Eukaryota > Metazoa > Chordata > Mammalia > Rodentia > Cricetidae > Sigmodon > Sigmodon hispidus. The sequence continues at coordinate 27,656 of PVIH01017122.1, forward strand.
CCCTCTGCCTCTGCCTCTGCCTCTTCCTCCTGTGAGCTGGAATTAAAGGCATATACAACTATTCTTGGCTGTATAGCTTAAATAGTAGATTTATGTTATGTTATTATATGAGGTCAAAGAGGGATGAAAAGCCTGAAAAATGTGAGGAGTGACCAGAATCCTACACATCTCTTATTTCTTTAGTAGGATTAAACATTTTTAACCTTTTCTATACAGTCATTTAAAGGATTTCACAAGCTGGATCTTGGAATGTGGCCTTCAACATCAAACTGTACATTTAATTGAGTAATATTTTCTTATATACATTTATAGTTTCAAAGATTTTGCTATTCTTGGCAAGATTACTTTCAGGATAGAGAAAGATAAATTCAGATATGACCAAGTTTTATTTAGTTCACATTACACACAATTGAGTTGGCAGAAGATTAATGCGGGGGAAAAATCCCCGGAAATCTGGGTGGAATTAATTAGCCCTGAAGAATGACAGTTACCTCATTCCTAACAATATGTTTGGGGTAATGTCAGTTTCTTAGAAAGCTCAAATGTAAAATTACAGTGCTAGCATCCACATTTTTATTTGAATTGAAAACTGCAATGTTGAACTACAGTCTCTATTCTGATCCACGCAGATCTCTTAGTTAGTGATTTCCATATTCTGACTTAGGAAGCTTTGCTGAGGACTTCAGTTCAGTTTAGGAGGGCAGTGATAGAGAAGCTACTCTCTGATGAGCCCTCAAAGCATATTTTATTTTCACAAAATATGTTTTCCTCCATGCTTTTCTCAGGAATGACAGCTATTCTTCCTCCTGCTCAGTTTTCCTTAGCCTTGCTCAGACTTAGAGTCACCAAGAGAAAGAAGCACGTTCCAGGTCAGAAGTCTGCAGAAGCCCAAGCCTCAAGCACAAAGCCAACCTAAGACTGGGTTTTTGTAGAAGGGAATCATCCACATTATTAAAGTACCTGAGAGACATGGAAGGTGCTAAGGCTGTATCAGTGACATTTATATGGCTTACTGAGTGTCATGGAAAGGCAGAGTGAACAGAATGTAAGGAACAGGTGACTTTATCTCTCTCTTTTCTGCTCTCCCATTATTAGGACATGCTGCTGGCACACAGTATGGAGATGAGTGGTCATATGATGATCTATTTGCCTAAGATTAGTGCTGATAGATGAGGGTATGTCATATGTCCTCACTTGCTCACCCTCCATAGGCCACTGTGAAACCATCTAAAGCACTGCATGATGGAGCTCTCAATCAGTTCTGATGGCAGCCATACATTTCATGATGCTCTCCAACCAATACACCTTAAAAAACTAAAAAAAAGCTTGTATGCTCATGTGTGCAGGTGTATCTGGTAAGTGAGTGTATGTGTGCATGAGTGTGTGCAGTTATGCATGCCACGGAGTATGTGGGGAGGTCAGAGGACAAATTTTGGAAATTATTTCTATCTCTTCCCCTTGTTTTAGGGTATCTTTTTTACCTACCATACTTTTTATTTCACACTTGCTGGCCTGTGAGCTTTCAGGTGATTCCTTAGTGTTTCCCCCTTATTTTTCGGTGATTCCTTAGTGTTTCCCCCTTATTTTTCTATGGGAATACTAAGATCACAAATGCTTACCAACACATCTGGCTTTTTAAATGTGGAATCCACAATAACAATCATATCATCAGGCTTTTACTTTCTGAGTAGTCTTGATGGCCTCTACATTAACTTTCTTTGAGCCAAGGTTACTATTATTCTGGTACTTTCCAGCTAGGCTATGCTGATGCCAGCATGCTCTAGGAATCTTGTTTCTATCACCGTAAAACTGGGATTGTGAGCCTATGATAGTTCATCTGGCCTTTTAAACATGAGTTCTGATTATCAAACTTAGGTCGTCATGCTTTTAAAGCAAACAAGTGTACAAACCCAGCTCCAATAAACTTTAGTTGCTGAATCCAGGAAGAATGAGGTCATGAAACATCCAGTCAGGTGTATTTTACAAGGGGGAAGCCATTTCTTCTGTCTCTTTTTGGTGCTGTCAGGGTTTTCCTAGACAGACAGCTATGGCCTGTATGTGTACTGGACAGTGGGTTCTTCAGTATCTCTGTGCCCTGGAGAAGCCTGTCACTAGTCAATAGGTATCTGTCATCTGTATGGTACCATTGGCACCAAAGGTAGATTTGTCATCAGCATGGTATTAGTTCTTTTAAATTCCAGGTTTGGAAGCCTATAAGTCATTTGCCATCGGCCTCTAGGAAGTATTGGGAGTGAGTGATTGTCTGATGCTGTCCACCACCAAGTGTTTTGAGATACACAGACATCTTCAGATGTGTCTCATCTAGACTGTGTAAGCCTCAGGGATCAGACTCTCATCTCAGCACAGTGTAGGGCTGAGGCTTGTCTTGAACCTCTGTGTACCTGTATACCTGCTGAGAGTTAGTCTGTCTTTCTAAGCTTCCATAAAGAGTTTGTTCCCTAATTGTGATGATCCCAGTATGTTTAAAATAGATAGAATTTTGTGAAACAGAAGTTCCATAAGAAAAATTCCAAAGGTTGACAAATTATGAATGGGCATTTGCAATATCACAGTAATATGAGACGAGGCAATGGAGATATGGTGAACAAGTAGTATTTGTTAGACATTTTTAGAATGCTGCATATTAGAGTTCAGTAAGATTACATCATTGCATTTGTTATTTTTTTCCATTTGCTGTGACAGATACCTGAGAAAGGCACCTCAAGGAAGGACAGGTTTGTTTTCCTCACAGTTAGAGGCTTCAGTCTATCCTATTAGACTTGTCATAGCAGCAGGAGTGTGAGGTGGCTGGTCATACTGTGTCCGTAGTAAAGACATAGAAAGAAATGGTGCTCAGTTTGCTTGCCCATTTAGTTCAGTCTAGGATTTCAGTCCATAACAGCACCAATTACATTCAGGGTGGAAATTCCTACCTCTGTCAAAGTGGTCTGGAAGCACTGTCACAGTCTTGCCCGGAGGTTCATCTCCTAGAGATTCCAAGTCTAGTCAAGTAGATTATAATTAATCATACTTATTTTGCATATAAACTTTTATAGAATAAAGGCATTCATAGAATACAATCTTGTGTCAATCAGTGATGGGGATACATTCTGAGAAGCATTCCACAATATAGTACATAAACATATGTGCTCTAATGGTGTTGGTTTATGACATGTGATGATCTCTTGATATGATCATAAAACATGAATATCAAGATTGTCTTAGTGTTCTGTTGCTGTAAAGAGACACCATAGCATTTAACTGAGGGCTTGTTCACAGTTTCAGAGGCTTAGTCCATTAGCATCATGGTGGGGAGAATGATGGCAGGCAGGAGCTGAGACCTTGAACTTTACATGCTGAGAGCTCTGTATTCTGATCCACATGCAGGAGAGAGAGACAGAGAGAGAGAGAGAGACAGAGACAGAGACAGAGACACAGAGACATACAGGGGGAGCTGGGCTGTTATGGACTTTTGAAACCTCAAAGCCTATGCCCGGTGACATGCCTTCTCCAACAAAGGTGTGTCTATTCAAAAAAGGTCATACTTCCTAATCCATCCTTTGGGTTCCCTAGAACCCAAGTTTTGAATCTATTGGCTGTCAGGCACATTTCTGAGATTTTTGCCTAGATTCTTCTCAGACCTGGGCCCTGTAAGTGGTTTTTTTCTGAAATAAAGTTTTGTAATGGTAAATCTAATCTATGCCTTCATAGTAGCAACTGCAATTGACAATATATGTATATATATGTGTGTGTGTATATGTGTATATAGAGAGAGGGGGGGGGAGAAGAGAAAAAGAGGAGGGGTTGAGCAGTGCCCTCTAGCAGGGTAGGGAAAGAAAGGATGAGAAGAGAGGAGGGTCGAAGTGGGTAGATTGTTGGCAAGGATAAATATTGAGGTCAGAGCAAAGACTGTAGGGTGGAAGGATGGGGGATGCCCTTCTAGGCCAAGGTCCAGAGGAATCACTCCCACACATGGTCCAGCAGCCACTTATATAATAGTTACTCAGAGGCTTATACTAATTACAAACTGTTTGGCCTATGTCTCGGGCTCATTGCCAGCTAGCTCTTATAACTTTAACTCAACCTGTTTCTATTAATCTGTTGTATTCAATGTGATCCCTTACATCTTGCTTTCTGGGTGGCAGCTTACAGTGTTCCTTCCTTCATCTCCACCCTCTGTCTTTATCTCTTCTTGGATTTCCCACCTGTTTCTAAGCTGCCTTGCCAGAGGCCAAAAACAGTTTCTTTATTAACCAATAGTAATAAAGTATATTCACAGTGTACAGAAAGACATCCCATAGTAATCACTTTATTACCCCAAATTTTCATAACATTTACATGGCTGCTATGACGTTTAATTTTTTAAAAAATGTTTTTGATGTCATCTTCAGTTTTTACCTTTTGAAGTTGTGGCTTATTTCATTCAAAGATGAGTTTCAGTGTACTGGTAAATGGGCTTTCAATCCTAGGCCTGGCTGTGGAACTTCACTCCCTGCTTCTTGTTATGGAGGGCCCATTGGGAGTTGGACCCTGTGCCCCAGAAGATAGTGAAAACTGCCAGGCAGGCCCCAGTCCGCACAGAACTTAGTTCTCTTGAAGAAGAGGAGGGGAATCGGTGCATCTAAAATTAATTTTAAAAGTACACCTATGAGACAGAGCAGGTCATTGGCCATTCACTAAAGCCTCTTAAGTCTGTGAGAGATTGTCTGTCTGCTGCATAGAATGTGAACATAGATAACATCACTCTTTGCCTCTAAGACCCAGACTCTCTGTAGTGTTTTGAGCAGTGATAAGCCATCTAGCATTAGTGGAGTCCCCAATTGGTTTCTCAGAGTAACCCTGAGAGGCCAGGCTGACTGACTGACTGGTCTGTGTTGTCTCTTGCAGTTTTCAGTGAAGAGCCCCACTCCAGCCTCTACTTTGTCAATGCATCGCTGCAAGAGGTAGTGTTTGCAAGCACGTCAGGGACACTGGTGCCCTGCCCGGCTGCAGGCATTCCTCCTGTGACTCTCAGATGGTACCTAGCAACGGGCGAGGAGATCTACGATGTCCCCGGGATCCGCCACGTCCATCCCAACGGCACTCTCCAAATTTTCCCCTTCCCTCCTTCAAGCTTCAGCACCTTAATCCATGATAATACTTACTATTGCACAGCTGAAAACCCTTCAGGGAAAATTAGAAGTCAGGATGTCCACATCAAGGCTGGTGAGTACCTCTCTTGCTTGGGCTTACTTGGATGGGAGGGGAATAACAGAATGGCTGAGGACCTGGGACCCCGTTAGCTCATGCAGACACTGCTGATGCTGGTGGTTACAGTGTTCCTTCACTAGATTTTAGTGTTCTGGAGTGCTGGAACTAAATCTAATAAAGAATTATTTGTGGGCAGGGAAGAAGGCTCTGTGTATGGGAGTGCCTGCCATGCAAACATGAGGACCTAAGGTTCTGTTTTAACAACACTATAAAAATAGAAAAGGCAAATGTGGCCACATCCCTGTAACTCCAGCGCTGTGAAGGGTGGAGACAGGGGATCTGTGTTGTTTTGTGGCTGCTAGCCTAGCTCAGGGTTCACAGAGAGGCCCTGTTTCATGATGGAATGAGTACATCTATGCATACACACATGTACAAATATTACACTCATGCACTCACATGGATTTAATGACTATCTAGCCCTAAGGCAACTTTATTGTATTTCTACATTATGGTACTTATGTTTTCAGTGTCTTACCCCTGTGTATGCTTCCACTCACTTCCCTACCTCACCTGGAGGGAGGGGAAAAGGAGAGAAGTTAAAGCTACTGTTTGAACAGAACAGCAAACAAACAGCTTTAATGCATGCTAGTATGGAGAGAGTGTGGGTCCAATAGTCTCACTTTCCCATTGATATAAAAAAGGCTGTGTTTACATTCCTGATGGCATTACACATTGCTCAAATGTTCCTTTTAACACCATATTATATCTTTTAAAACTCATTCTTGTTACAAAGGCAGCTCTGAGATCCTTCCTGAGACTCACAGCCCTCAGAGGTTTTCAGCACAGAACATAGTGTTACCTTCTATGGTGTCAACAAAGTCCTGTAATGCAAACACCCAGCTAGGAGAGTCCTGTGTTGTAGAATTTTATTTTAAGGTGTGTTACTTTTGTTTATGCTGTGGAACATTTGCTTTAATGATGCAAAGATGTGCTGTATTTTTTTTTTTAATGTTACATTTCTTTAACTCCGTGAAGCTGTGTTATTTTGCCTGTCTAAAACACCTGATGGTCTAATAAAGAGCTAAATGGCCAATAGTGAGGCAGGAGAAAGGAAGGCTAGATGGGGCTGGCAGGCAGAGAGAATAAATAGGAGGTGATATCTGGGGGGAAGCCAGAGAAGGAAGAGGAAGGAGTTCAGGAACCAGCTACCCAACCATACAACTACACAGCAAGCCATGGAGTAATTGAGAAAGTGAGGTAATAACCCAGAGGCAAAAGGTAGATGAGATAATTTAAGAAAGGCTGGTTAATCCATGTCTAAGAATTAAATACAATGAATACATGAGAAAAAGAAAAGTTAAGTGACAGAAACCTTAAAAAGGCACAGAATTCTGGCCCAAACTCCCAGTCCAGTCAGAGAGAGTAAGGAGGGATTATATAAGCAAAGGGGTCAAGATCATGATGGGGAAACCCAGAGACAGTTGAGCTACTGGGAGCTCATGGGCTCTGGACTGACATTTGGAAACCTGCATGGGACTGAACTAGGCCCTCTGAATGTGGAAGACAGTGTGTGGCTTGGGCAGTTTGTGGAGCCTCTGGCAGTGGGACCAGGATTTATCTCTAGTGCATGAACTGGCTTTTTGGAGCCCATTCCCTATAGAGGGATACCTTGCTCAGCCTTCATATGGTGATGGGTTTAGTCCTGCTTCAACTTGTTATGTAGACTATATTGACTCCCTGTGGAAGTACTTACCCTCTCTGAGAACTGGATGAGGGGTAGGGTGGGGAAAAGCTGAAGGCTAGTAGGAGGAGGGGAGGGAAGGGGAACTGAGGTTGGTATGTAAAATTAAAAAAAAAATCCTTTTAAATAAATTTAAAAAAAGTAAGGCTGGCTAAAAAAAAGCCAAGTTAATAATGAGCCTCCTTCCACGCCCCCCCTGCCGTGTGTGTGTGTGTGTGTGTGTGTGTGTGTGTGTGTGTGTGTGTGTGTGTGAGAGAGAGAGAGAGAGAGAGAGAGAGAGAGAGAGAGAGAGAAACAGACAAACAGAAACAGACAGAGAGAGAATGAATGATTTATTTGGGAGCTAGGTATCAGAAAAGAGTAAAGAGCAAATAAGTAAAAACCAAACATCAACAGTCCTGTTAGCAAACAATTTGGATATCTGACATGCTTGGGTGGTGGGGTTCAGTGGTGATGCACTCAATGAATGACCAGGTATTATCATCAAGGTCATCTTGGTCAATGCTGGGAGCTTAGGAATCCATTCTACAGTGTGTGGGGAGGTGCTGCCGGAAGACACCAGGGCATGAACAAAGTATGTAATGTTTTTGGAAGGTCTGCATATAATCACTTTGATATAAACAGTCGTACATTCAAGCTATGACTTATGCTGCCAGCTCCTCAGTTCTGAGACTTGTGAAGAATGTACTTAGAACAAGCAGAAGATTGTCTTTAGTCAGGAGCTAGGAACATGAAATGTGTCAAATTGCTAAAATAAAGCAAATGAGATTTGGATAGGGACCTCATAGCCTGACATCTTGGATGCTTTTGACAGCTGAACATATTAGTGAAGTACTAACAGCATGTATTTATAGCCTACAAAATACAAGTATAGAAAGATCTGGAAGTTCAGATAGCTTTTTCTGTGTTTGGATCGATGATTTCTGACTTGGGTTTTCTGTCAGGTAGAGTATTGATTCAGTGCTCGATGCTCACTTGTGTTGGGGCGTGTGAGTGGTGTATGTGCATGTTCATCTTCCCTGACACATTGCGTGTCTTCCTCAAGTCACTCTCTATCTTATTATGTAAGATAGGGTCTCTCAATGAGCCTGAAGCTCATTTGTTTGAGTAGCCTTGAAGGGACTGAGTACTAGGTATCTGCCTGTCTCTGCTCACCCTCCAACCCCAGCACTGGGATTGGAAGTATGTGCCATCATACCCAGAATTTACATGGGTTCTGGGGATCCAAACTCAGGTCCAGATGCAGCAAGCACATTACCCACTAAACCATCACCCCAGTACCCTCACTTCAGTTTCCTCTAAATTTGTCATAGGACCAATTACGCTGGATACTGAAGCTTTGAAGGCTTTGATGTAGCACTGATGTGCCTAGTGTCCCTTCTGCCGTGTAGCATGGTTGCTATTAGTACACTTGAAACATGAATACCAATGTCCTTCTACCATCTTTTCTTGTTTAATTTTGCTTCCTGTTATGAACACATCATGCTTGCATTAATCCTTTATTTCTATTTATTTAATTATTCGTTAGTACTGGGGATTGAACAGGCACTCTTCCTGTGCGGAGCAACCTTGCCAGCACTACTGTCATCCTTTAGATTATTTATCGAATGCTTGCAAGTGCTACTCCTTTGTCTGTAAAGCAGAGTCACATGGTCTTTCAGGGGCAGATGATAGAGCATAAGCAAAGCGTCCCCTCTGACAGTGAGACACAGGCTGGAGCCGGAAGAGTATTCACTCCCAGAGTCATCTGTGTCACCCATCAGAACTGACCCTCTAGGCTCCTATTGGTATTATTCTGGAATGACCCATTGCACCAGCATTATTTTCTTTCACAGCATGGAATTCACATTCTCATCCATGTTCAGTAATTTATTTTATTTTTAAATTTTTCTTTGAAAATTTCATATATGTATATAATGTCTTTTAAGGCTATTTGCTCCACTCCATTTTTTTCTCCCTCCAATTTCTTCTGGATGCACCTCAACATCCTCATTCTTTTATAACCCACTGAACCCAATTAGTGTCTCTCATATATACACGTGTCAAGGGCCATCCTCTGGAACATAGTCAACGTACCACAGACCACACTCTTGGGGAAAATCAACTCACCCTCCTCAAGTAGTTACCAGCGGCCAAACTCCTCAGCTTTAATGGGGAGTGGTGGTCGTGATCCCCTCCCCTTCCATGCTGAAGTGTTGGAAGGCTTAACCTTGTGTAGGTCGGACACAGGTAACCACAGCTGCTGAGTTTATGAGTGCAGCAGACCAGTCTCCTTGTTCCTCTCTGACCTCTGCTCCTTACAGTCTTTGCATGATTTTGACTTAGGCTTAGGTACCTGAAAGTGGAGGTGTTTCGGCCTACTGTGCCTTATTAACTCCTATTTATTTTTTAACATGAAACATTTCTTTGTCCAAAGCTTGGGTGCACATGGGCCACTGTCATGGTGCTGTCTCTCACCTGTCTGTATGTGCCAATTAGCAAGAGCAGGGAGTTGTGGGAGCTCAGGAAAAGCAAACATGTCTAACACATGCTTCCTCCTGAACAAACTGTGACTAATGACATTAACTTATGGCCCAGGTGGAGTATCAGGAGCCTTTTATCTGAACCAACAACAAAGCAAACAAAGGAAGCACTTGGAAAGGTACAAATACACAAGCCCATAGTTTCCAGACCTGAGCCCTGAATGAGCCAGAACCAACTAGCCTGGGATTTGCCTCTGTAATATCTCATCTTTCTTGATGGAGGACACAGAAATCCATATGTAGATATTCACAACAGCTTTATTCATAGGGTGTCCAAACATCTCTTTCCAGGGGATATCTATCTTCAAAGGGGATAGATAATGATGAAGAGTTTCTTCTGTATTGATGGTTACCTGGGCTCTTCTGAATCCTGTCTTCTCAACCACACTCAACCATGGCCTTCCATAGCTATTGTCCTGGGGTCTAGTTTTAGCAGGAACCCTGCTAAGCCATGCCCTGATTCCATCAACTTCCTGACCACTGCCATTCTTGCTGCATTTAATGCATGCATTTTTGGTATGCCTGTAGCAAGAATAGTACTATGCTAATTTAGGAAGAATTTACCTACCTTGGATGTCTATACTAATTTTATATCATTTAAAGCATAATTGAACATTTAAGCAAAGATGATACCAGTGTCTTGTGTGGTATGCAGAAGGGAAATGTCTGACAGCCAGAGAACTAAAACCTAGCATAAAGTCAGGAAAATCTAATAATATGATTCTTTTACTAAGTGTGTCATGGCATAACACCATCCTGCTGGGGATGGTGATGAGTTAAAGATATATACTATTAAGTCTGAAGTAATATTAAAATAACTAAGCAGAGAGTTATAGATGCTAAGGCAACCAAGAAGGGGAATGGCAGTCATTACAAAAATAATCTAAAACTTGGCACTGGGGATATGGCTCAGCAGTTAAAGCAGTGACTGCCTTTACAGAGGCCCTGGGTTCTGTTCTCAGCACTTACATGGTAAATCACAACCAATTGTAAACACTTCTGCTCTAGGGAATCCGATGTCCCCTTCTGGATTCTGTGGTGTGTAACACAATTGTTACATACCTTAAGTGCATGCAAAACACCCATACATGTAAAAATAAGCTAATCTAAAACAAGAATAACTTTATTTCCAGACAAAAAAATAGAAAAAATAAAGCAAATATCAGTGATGTTAAAGGAATCAGAGAGCAAAACAATGAAATTAAATGTAAGGATAATCAATGCTGAAGCCACATGTGAACATTTAAATCATGTCAATTACAAGGCAAAGATTGCAAGACTATATTCTATACCACATAAGAGAAATTCCCTTGAAACAAAGACACAGAGAGTTTGTCTCTTGACTGTTGCTCAATTAAGCACCTGACATACAGAGTTTGTTTCTCAAAGAGTTTTATTTAGCTCACACTTTTAAAGGTAGAATGGCTGTACCTGGTGAGGGTCATTTAACCTGGTCACAACCATGGTAGAAAAGGAAAGAGGAGTTATTACATAGACAAGGAAGAAGCTCACATTTCAGGGCCAGGTTTGTTATCACAATGACTTGGTTTGTGGAAACTGACCGGGATCCCACAAGAAGTACATGAATCCTCTTCTAGAAGCTATACCACTAATAACCCAATCATCTCTCACTATATGACACCTCATTAAGCTTTCAATACTTGGCATCACCATCTCAGAGGAGAATAAGCTGCCAAAACACAGACCTTCAGTGGGCACATGTCCAAGTCATAACAAAGAGATTAAAAATAAAATGGTAGGGGAAATACCATGGTCATCCAGACATCTCAGGGTAAACCACTGCCCGAAAGATGGAGTAAATTTACTGTTTATTATGAGGCAAGTATGTTTTATATCCAAGAATAACACACAGCTAAAGAAGTTACTTCATAAGATAATTAAGAAGGTATGACTATCATAAATTTTATGCATCTGATGACAGAACATCAGAGTACATAATATGCAGATTGATGCAACATGAGTGAGAAGAAGGTGAACTGTGATTATAGCTGAGGAAAAGGACAAAAGGATAATAGAGTGAATATGATAAAAGGCATTATGTACAAGTGTAAAAATGTAATAAAACCCACTATTGTGCATAGTTAACATGTGCTAATACAAATGTTACAAAAATAATTGTAATTTTACCAAAGTAGTACAGAATCCATAGCTCTGAACACCTATGAAGTTACATGTGAAGAGAGGTCTCAAAAGGTAATCTCACTTTCCATCTGCATGGATAAAAAGGACTTTATTCTGTAAAAAATAAATTAGTTTTAAAACATAAAAGATAATTAGGCAAAAAAGAGGAAATTGGGAAATATATAAATTAGAAATATAATCAGAGAAAACAAGGATTAGAGGAGAAACAAAGAGAAAATCTTTATTTGGATCTGGTCTGGAAGCATCAGAGGATCCCATGGAATTAGAAATGTGTTTTTTCAAAGGAGTTGATAAAATGTACATACTGCTGGTCAGATGGAAGGAAAAAAAAAGAGAGGGCTCAGCTTCAATACTGAGAGTAAAGGAAGTGACTTCTCTAAACCAGGAAGGACGTCCACACATTTTAGTGGTGTTAGATAATAAGTGATATTATATGTCAATAAATTTGACAATGTATGTGAAATAAACAATTCTTCTAAAGACTCCAAATCTCAAAACTCACTTGATCATTAAAGAATTGAATTTGTAAATAAAAATTTTCTATGATAAAATCTAAGGATCTTACAGCTTCACTTTGACTTCTAATAAACATTTAAGAAAGAAATAATAAAAATTCCAAGGTGATTATTCCAGGAAATTGAACAAGAATTAATATTTTCTCATATAATTTTAGGCTAACATTACCCTTATTGAAACATGACACATGTATTTTGAGAAAAGAAAACTATAAACAGGTGTCTCTCAAATGTGGATATAAAATTTCTCAGACCTTTAGCAAATTGAATCAAATAACATATAAAAGATACTGCATGCACAGAGTATTTCCAGAAAGCAAAGATGGCTTCAGGTTTGAAAATTGGTTAGTTATTTTCATTCCATTGCTTTATTAAAAGTGAAAACAAGTAGATTGTTTCATATGGTGCGGAAAATTATTAGAAAGTTTCACATCTCATGATTAGGAAGCAAAATCTCAGAAGACATGGAGTAGGTGAGAATTTCTCATTCAGACACAGACAGAAATCCAGGTCTGCTTAACATCAGAAATGATGGCCAAAGAGTAAATGTTTCCCCATAACTAAGAAACAGTACCAGGTTCTGCATTGACTGTCTCTTCTTTGGAAGTTGTAGCCACAGCAGTGTGACAAGAAAAGCAATAAAATATTGCAAATGTCAAAGTTTAGGATGAGGACTAAGCTTCTTGAGCAAAGTTTGCTGTACAAGAATAAAGACAGGCATTGGGATGGCTGCTGTGTGCCCAGTGGGTACCTGTAATTCAGCTGGAAGATCAACTGGGATTTTGGGGGTAGGTTCAGTCAGCAAAACCACGGTATTCAACTCAACACATACACTCTTACACACGAACAATCATTAGACAATTTAAAAGTACTATTTACAATAGAATCAAAACCAAGCAATGCTTAGGAATAAGTCTCAGCCCAAGTTTGAAAGAACATTACATACAATTCCAAAAGCCTGAAGCAACTAAAGGAGACAGAAAACAATGGAGAAATAATTGTTTTCTTCATGAGCCAGAGATTTGATGTTAAGATGTTGCTTCTTTCCAAAATGTTTATGAATTCAAGAGAAGGCTCAAGAATCCTGGAAGGCTTTTGAAAAATAAAAATCAAGTTGATTCTAAAACACATATAGATATAAGGATATAGAATAGTCAAACTAATATTAGAAAATGAATTATTCGGGAAGCCAACACCATTTATTTTAATGCTTATTGTAAAGATAGTGATTATAAATGGAAGTACAGCACTATGGTGAAAGAAAAAAAGCCCAGAAAATCCAGCGGTTAATGGACTCAATAGATAAAGCAATAAATTTGTGTATCTATACATTAGAAGTTAAGGTTTGACCCAGGCCTCAAACAAATGATCAGATCAGCTCAAAGTGATTCCTGGATCTAAACACCAAGCAACAGTTATAAAAAAAAAAAAAAAAAATCACTGAATAGAGATGGCAGGAACTACATGAAGTGTTGTGTGAAGATTTTTTTACATGGGACTTTACATATTACAAAGTACATAATCTGTACTAAACTAACTCTAGCACCAGGAACTGGACATAGATGATTATGCCTGCAGCTTGTGGCTGTCAGGATGGGTAACCTCACAGCTGGTGTGCAAAGTACTTGCTGTGGGACAAGGGATCTGAGCCCTTTTGAGACTCCATCTTTACTGTATGATTGTCCCTACATCTTCTGAGTATGAATTTAAGTATCAAAAACAGTGAGAGAAAGACCACAACAGTAAGAAAACTGTACATTTTAATATCTTTACTTTTTAAACAAATATTTATTTTACTTTTATTCCCATGTATAGCTCTGTGTGCACAGATATCTGTGGAGTCCAGAATTGGACATGCAGTTCTCTTGAACTGGGGCTACAAGTGTGAACTGCTGTTTGGGTTCTGGGAACTGAACCCAAGTCATCTGAAAGAGTACTCTTAACTGCTGAGTCATCTCTCTAGCCCTTATATTTTAGTATCTTTTAACTGAACCCCAATTTAATTTTTTTCTTGGCTCAAGAAATTGTATAGATGAATTTGATCAAACTTTGAATTAAATTAATTCTCATAGTAGGTACGGCAGGGGCAGATGAACTCTGCCTGTCACTATACCCACAGCTGCTACTGAGGGAATTTAAATGGCTACCCACCTTGACTCCAACTGAGCGAACAGATAACTACAGGGGTCCCTGAAGGACAGACTCAGACCCCGCCCACAGGTGAGGAGGGGTCAATAGGCCCAAGCGCCTATATCCTAGCCAGGGAGGGAGAGTTGAGCTCCCATCGGTTCCAGTTCCACTTGCGGGACCAGGTGCTTTCTGCAGAGTCCCAGCACACCTGTAGCAGGGGCACATAAATTCTGCCTGTCACCATACCCACAGCTCCTGCTGAGGGAATTTGCACGGCTACCCACCTCGACTCTAACTGAGTGAAGAGATAACTACAGGAGTCCCTGAAGGACAGACTCAGACCCCGCCCAGAGGTGAGGAGGGGTCACCAGGCCCAAGCACCTATATCCCAGCCAGGGAGGGAGAGTTGATCTCTCATTGGTTCCAGTTCTGCTTCCAGGACCAGGTGCTGTCTGCAGAGTCCCAGCACATCTGTAGCAGGGGCAGATGAACTCTAGCTGTCACCATACACACAGCTGCTACTGAGGGAATTTGCACGGCTACCCACCTCGACCTCGAACTGAGAGAATAGATAACTTCTGGAGTCTCTGAAGGGTAGATTCAGACCCTGCCCAGAGAGGTGACAGGAGGCACACAAGCCCAAGTGCCACAACTGACCAGGAGCTATCTTATTGTGAACCACTGAAGCCATGGGCAAACGTCAGTGCAAAACATTACATAATAATACAAAGAACAACATGGTAACTCCAGAAGAGAGTGGTGATCTTACAAATACAAGACCTGAACTGAGCAATGAAGAGGAAACAGAAAGAAGCAACACCAAAAGTTCCTTTTTGATGATCATTGAAGCTCTCAAAGAAGATATGAAAAATAGCTGTAAAGAAATAGAAGAAAATACAAACAAAAAATTGGAAGAGATGAACAAATCTATGAAAGAAACATGCCAGGAACTAAAAGCTGAAATAAAAGCTGAAATAGAAGCAATAAAAAAGGCACAAAATGAGGCAAAGATGGAAAGAGAAAACCTGAAGGAAAAAGCTGGAAACACAGATACAAGCATAACAAACAGAGTTCAAGAGATGGAAGATAGAATCTCTGAAGTGGAAGACTCAGTAGCTCAAATAGATATATCAGTCAAAGAAAATAGTAAAACTAAAAAAGCCATAACTCAAAATGTTCAGGAAATCTGGGACACCATGAAAAGACCTAATTTGAGAATAATAGGAATAGA
>PVIH01017123.1:0-43052 GCA_004025045.1 Sigmodon hispidus
TGTTTAAATACATGTGTTTTTATATTCATCGCATGTACACATGTATTCTTACAAAGAGCATTAAGAGAGATGTTGCTTCCTGTCCTCGTTTGATCACATATGTTTTTTTCTTCATCGTCCATACACACACATTCTTACACATAGCATTTAGAGAGATGTTGCTTCCTCTACTTGTTTACACACGTGTTTTTATCTTCAGAGTAGATACACACATTTTCTTACACAGAGCATTAGGAAACATGTTAGTTACTATTCTCTCCACTTCGTCGGGCCAGGTCCACTTTGATTGGCCACGGCCACTTTGACTTCCCACGCTCACACCAAGCGCCTCCAAAGTTGACTGGACATGGACACTTTGAATGACCACGGTTATACTGGAAGATGGCCACTTTTTCTGACCATGCTCACACCAAGCCACTCTTACTTTGACTGAATGACGCCACTTTGACTGGCCACGAACACGTTGAATGAGCACATCGACAACATGCCACGCACACTTTTACTGTCCATGGCGACTTTCAATGACCACGCCCACACAAAACCATGCACACTTTCACTGTCCATGGCAGATTTCAATGACCATGCCCACACAGAACCATGAACACTTTTCCTGGCCACGGCAACTTTGACTCGCCACGCCCTCTTTGACCATTGAAACAATGTGCCATGCTTTCTTTGATTAACAACACCCACTTTGACTGACCACGCCTACACCAAACCACGCCCACTTTGACAGGACACGGCCACCATGAATGACCACGCCCACACAGAACCAAGAACACTTTTATTGGCCACACCACGTTTGACTGGCCATGCCCACTTTAACAGAACTCACCCACTTTGAATGTTCACGGCCTCTTTGACCATGGCCACAACAAGTCACATTTCTTTGACCACACCCACTGTGACTGACCATGCCCACACCAAATCACACCCAGTTTCACTGGCCCAAGACCCTATGAATGACCACACGCACACAATACCACAAACATTTTACTGGCCACGCCAACTTTGCATGGCCACGCTCCCTTTGACCAAGGCCACTACATGCCAGCTTTCTTTTATTTTTGAACATGCCAACACCAATCCAAGACGACTTTTACTTTCCAAGGCCACTATGAACGACCACGTGCACACAATTCCATGAAACATTTTTCTGGCCATGCCACCTTAGACTGGCCACGCCCACTTTGACTGAACTCACCCAAATTTACTGTACACGACCACTTTGACCACGGCCAGAACATGCCATGTTTCTTTGATTGACCACACCCAGTTTGACTGACCACGCCCACACCAAACCAAGCTCACTTTTCCTGTCCACAGTAACTTTCAATGATGACACCCTCACAAAACCACACTTGCACTGGCTTTGACAACTATGAATCGCCATGGCCACATTGACCACTGCAACAACTTGCCACACTTTCTTTGACTAACAACACCCACTTTGACTGACCATGCCCACACCAAACCATGACCACTTTTAATGGTTACAGCCACCATGAATGACCACGCCAACACAGAACCAAGAACAATTTTACCGACCATGCCACGTCTGCATGGCCACACCCATTTTAACTGACCTCGCCCACTTTGAGTGTCCATGGCCACTTTGACCATGGCCACAACATGCCACATTTCTTTGATTGACCACACCCACTTCAAATGACCACGCCTGGACCAAAATACGAACACTTATTCTGGCCATGGCAACTTTGACTGACCTTGCCCACTTTGACTGTCCATGGCCACTTTGACCATGGCCACAATGTGCCACGCTTTCTTTGATGTACAACACCGACTTTGACTGACCATGCCCATACCAAACCATGCCCACTTTTACTGACTACGGACACCATGAATGACCACTCCCACACAGAAACACGAACACTATTAGGGACCACCCCACATTTGGGTGGCCTCGCCCACTCTTACAAAACTTGCAAGCTTTTACTATCCACAGCCACTGTGACCACAGCCACAACATGCCACGCTTTCTTTGATTAACAACACCCAATTTTACTGGCCATGCCCACACCAAACTATGCCCAGTTTTAATTGCCACAGCCACCATGAATGACCACACCAACACAGAACCAAGAACACTTTTACTGGCCATGCCATGTTTGACTGGCCATGACCACTTTTACTGAACTTGCCCACTTTGACTGTCCACAGCCACTTTACCATGGCCGCAACATGCCACGTTTCTTTGATTGACAACACCCACTTTGATTGATCACGCCCACACCAGGCCACAACTACTTTAATTGACCAAGCCGATTTCCAGTGGTCATGCACACTTTGACCACGGCTACAACAGGTCACAGCCACTTTGTCTGACCATGCCCACACCAAGCCATGGTCACTTTAACTGCACACAGCGACTGTGACTGGACATGGACTCTTTGAGTGATCATGGCCACAATATGCCATGCCCACATTTACTGGATACTCTTTCCTGGCCAACATTTCTTTAATTAAACAAGCCCACTAAGACTGGACATGTCCAGTTTCACTGTCCACACACTTCTCAAGTCCATGCCCACGTTGACAGAACACACCCACTTTGACTGACCATGCCGACAATGGCTGACCACACCCTCTCCTGGCTTCATTTGAATACATGTGTTTTTCACTTCAGCGGGAGAACATATGTTTCCTTCCACAGAGCATTAATAGAGATGTTGCTTTCTCTATCGTTTGAACAGATGTGTTTTTTCTTCAACATCAATAGAAATGTTTTCCTACCTAGAGCATTAAGGGAGATGGTGTTTCCTTTCCTCTTTATAACACATGGGCTTTTCTCTTCAGCGTTAATACACAACTTTTCTTACACAAACCCTAAAAACAGGTGTTGATTCATCGCCTCGTTTGAACACATGTATTTTATTTTCAATGTCAATACACATTTTTTCTTACAAAGAGCAATCAGAGAGATGTTGCCTCCTCTCCTCGTTTGTACACACTTTTTTCTGGTCTGTGATCATACACACATTTACTTACAAAGAGCATTAAGAGTGAGGTTGACTCCACTCCTAGTATGCACACGTCTTTTTCTCTTCAGCGTCATTACACACGTTTAATTACACAGAGCATGAAGAGAGTTGTTGAGTCCTCTACTCGTTTAAACACATGTGTTTTTCTCTTCAGCATAAATACACATGATTTCTTACACAGAGCATTAAGAGGTGTTGGTTTCTCTCCTTGTTTGAACACATGTGTTTTTGTCTTCAGCATCTATACACATGGTATCTTACATAGAGCATTAAAAAAGATGTTCCTTCCACTCCTCGTTTGAACACATGTGTTTATGTCTTCAGTGCCAATACACACATTTTCTTACACAGTGCATTAGAAATGTTGATCCCTCTCCTTGTTTAAATACATGTGTTTTTATATACATCGCATGTACACATGTATTCTTACAAAGAGCATTAAGAGAGATGATGCTTCCTGTCCTCGTTTGATCACATAGGTTTTTTTCTTCATCATCCATACACAGACACTCTTACACATAGGATTTAGAGAGATGTTGCTTCCTCTACTTCTTTACACATGTGTTTTTATCTTCAGCGTCGATACACACATTTTCTTACACAGTGCATTAGAAAACATGTTAGTTACTATTCTCCCCACTTTGTCGGAACAGGTCAACTTTGATTGGCCACGGCCACTTTGAATTACCATGCCCACACCAAGCCACTCCCACGTTGACTGTCCATGGACACTTTGAATGACCACGGCCTCACTGGAAGAAGGCCACTTTTTCTGACCTTGCCCACACCAAGACACTCTTACTTTGACTGAATGAGGCCACTTTGACTGGCCCCAAACACGTTGAATGAGCACGTCGACAACATGCCACGCACACTTTTACTGTCCATGGCGACTTTCAATGACCACGCCCACACAAAACCATGCACACTTTCACTGTCCCCGATAGATTTTAGTTACCACGCCCACACAGAACCATGAACACTTTTCCGGGTCACGTTTCTCTGATTGCCCACACCCACTTTGACTGACCATGCCCACACCAAACCAAGCTCACTTTTCCTGTCCATGACAACTTTCATTGATGACGCCAACACAAAACCACACTTACACTGGCCACAACAACTTTGACTCGCCATGTCCATTTTGACCACTGCCACAACTTTCCATGCTTTCTGTGACTGACAACACCCACTTTGACTGACCACGCCCACACCAAACCACACCCAGTTTTAATGGCCACAGCCACCACGAATGACCATGCCAACACAGAACCAAGAACACTTTTACCGGCGATGACACGTCTGCCTTGCCATGCCCATTTTAACTGATCTCGCCCACTTCGACAGTCCATGGCCACTTTGACCATGGCCACAACATGCCACGTTTCTTTGACCACACCCACTGTGACTGACCATGCCAAATCCAAACCACATGTAGTTTCGCTGGCCACAGACACTATGAATGACCACGTGCACACAATGCCCTTAACAATCTTACTTGCCACGCAATCTTAGACTGGCCACGCCCACTTTGATAAACTCACCCACTTTAACTGTCCACGGACACATTGACCACACACACTTATAATATTGACAGCAACTTTCAATGACCCCGCCCACACAAAACCACAAACATGTATACTGGCCATGACAACTATGACACGCCACGGCCACTTTGACCACTGCCACAACATGCGACACTTTCTTTGATGAACAAACCCCATTTTGACTGACCATGTCCACACCAAACCACGACCACTTTCAATGGCCACAGTCACCTTGAATGACCAAGCCAACACAAAACCAAGAACATATTTCTTTGACCACACCCACTGTGACTGACCACGCCCACACCTAATAACACCCAGTTTCACTTGCCACAGACACTACGAATGATGACGCCCACACAATACCATGAACAATTTTAACAGCCACGCCATCTTTGCCAGGCCACGCCCACTTTGGTCACGGCCACTACATGCCATGTTTCTTTGATTGACAACAACAACTTTGACAGACCATGTCCACACAAAACCACGCCCACTTTCATTGGCCAAGGCCACTATGAATGATCATACCCACACAGATCCAAGAACACATTAGTTGCCACGCCACGTTTGGCTGACCACACACTCTTTTACTGAACTTGCCCACTTTCACTGTCCACGGCCACTTTGACTACAGCCACAACATGCCACGTTTCTTTGATTGACCACACCCACTTTGACTGACCACACCCACACCAACCCACAACTACTTTTACTGGCCGCAGCAACCATGAATGTCCACACCCACACAGATCCAAGAACACTTTTAGTGGCCACGCCATGTTTGGCTTGCCACACCCTCTTTTACTGAACTTACACACTTTCCCTGTCCACGGCCACTTTGACCACAGCCACAACATGCCACGTTTTTTTGATTGACCACACCCACTTTGAATGACCACGCCCACAGAAAACCACACCTACTTTGACTGGCCACAGCCACTATGAATGACCATGACCATAACAGGCCTTACCCACTTTGATTGACCAAGCCCATTTCCACTGGCCTTGCACACTTTGACCACGGCTACAACATGTCACAACCACTTTGTCTGACCACGCCAGCAGGCCATGGTGATTTTCACTGCACGCAGCCACTGTGACTGGACATGGACTCTTTGACTTAAAATCGCCACAATATGCCACGCTCACATTTACTCAATACTCTTTCCAGGCCATAAATACTTTAATTAAACAAGCCCACTATGACAGGACATGTCCAGTTTGACTGTCCACACACACTTTTCAAGTCCACACCCACTTTGATGGAACACACCCACTTTGACTGACTATGCCCAAACAAAACCACACCCACATTTACTGGCCACAGGGACCATGAATGACTACGGCAACACAGATCCAAGAACACTTTTAAAGGCCACGCCATGTTTCACTCGCCACGCCCAATTTACTGAACTCGACCACTTTGACTGACGATGGACACTTTGATCATGGCCACAACCTGCCACGTTTCTTTGATTGACCACACCAACTTTGACAGACCACACCCACACACAACCAGGCCCATTTTTATTGGCCACGGCCACCATGAATGATTAAGCCCACACAGATCCAAGAACACTTTTAGCGGCCAAGCCACTTTTAGCTGGCCACACTCTCTTTTACTGAACTTGACCACTTTCACTGTCCACGGCCACTTTGACCACAGTCACAACATGCCACGTTACTTTGATTGACCACACCCACTTTGACTGACCACTACCACACCAACACACAAACTCTTTTAATGGCCACGGCAACCATGAATGTCCACACCCACACAGATACAACAACACTTTTACCTGCCATGCCCCGTTTGACTGGCCATGCCCACATTTATTGACCTCGCCCATTTTTGACTGTCCACGGCCACTTTGACCACGGACACAACATGTCACGCCTTCTTTGATTGACGACACCCACTTTGAATGACCATGCCCACACAATACCATGCCTCCTATGACTGGCCACAGCCACTATGAATGACCATGACCATAACAGGCCATACACACTTTAATTGATCAAGCCCATTTCCAGTGGCATTGCACACTTTGACTGACCACGGCTACAACAGGTCACAGCCAATTTGAGTGACCATGCCAACAAGCCATGCTGACTTTCAGTGCACGCAGCCACTGTGACTTTCCATTGACTCTTTGACTGACCATGGGCACAACATGCCACAACCACATTTAATCAATACTCTTTCCAGGCCACAAATACTTTAATTAAACAAACCAAATGTGACTGGACATGTCTAGTTTGACTGTCCACACACACGTTTCAAGTCCAAGCCCACTTTGACAGAGCACAACCACTTTGACTGATAAAAGCCCACAACGGATGACCACGAAATCTTCTGGCCTCATTTGAATTCATGTGTTTTTCACGTCAGTGGCAGAACATATGTTTCCTTCCACAGAGCATTAATAGAGATGTTGCTTTCTCTATCGTTTGAACAGATGTGATTTTTTCTTCAACATCAATAGTCACGTTTTCCTACCCAGAGCATTAAGGTAGATGGTGCTTCCTCTCCTCCTTTTAACACATGTGCTTTTCTCTTCAGCACTAATACACAAGTTTTCTTACACAGGGCATAAAAAGAGATGTTGCTTTCTCTATCGTTTGAACACATGTATTTTATTTTCAATGTCAATACACATGTTTTCTTACACAGAGCAATCAGAGAGATGTTGTCTTCTCTCTTCGTTTGAACACTAGCATTTTTCTCTTCAGCATCTGTACAAGTATGTTCTTACATAGAGCTTCAAGGAAGATGGTGCTTTCTCTTCCTTTGTACAGATGTGTTTTGCTCTTCATCGTCAATACTCATATTTGCTTACAAAAAGCATTAAGAGAGAGGTTGCTTCCATTCCTCGTTTCAACACATTTGTTTTTCTGGTCTGCGACCATACACACATTTACTTACAAACTGCATTAAGAGAGATGTTACTTCCTTTCCTTGTTAGAACACATGTGTTTTTTTCTTCAGGGCCAATGCACACATTTTCTTACACAGAGCATTAGAAATATTGATCCCTCCCCTTGTATAAACAGAGGGGTTTTTATCTTCATCGCCAGAAACATGTATTCTAACACATAGCATTAAGAGAGATGTAGTTTCCTGTCCTCATTTGATCACATATGTTTTTTTCTTCATGATCCATACACACACATTCTTACACAGAGCATTTAGAGAAATGTTGCTTCCTCTACTTGTTAACACACATATCTTTTGATTAGTTACTTTGACTGAATAAGGCCACTTTGACTGGCCAGAGACATGATGACAGATGATGTCCACAATATGCCACAAACACTTTGACTGACCACACCCACGCCGAACCACGGCCACTTTTACCTGCCACTGCCACTATGAATGACAACGCCCACACAATACCATGAACACTTTTAACGGCCATGCCATCTTTGCCAGGCCATGCCCACTTTGACCATGGCCACAACATGCCACCTTTCTTTGATTGACCACACCCAGTTTGACTGACCAAGCCCACACCAAACCTCGCGCACTTTTACTTGCCACGACCACCATGAATAATCATGCCCACACAGACCCAAGAACACATTTACTGGCCACCTCATGTTTGACTTGACACACTCACTTTTACTGAACTCACCCACTTTCACTGTACATGGACACTTTAACCACGGCCACAACATGCCACGATTCTTTGATTGTCCACACACAGTTTGACTGACCACTCCCTCACCAAACCACGCCCACTTTTTCTGGCCACAACCACCATGAATAACCATGCCCACACAGATCCAAGAACACTTTTACTGGCCATGCCACATTTGACTGGACATGTCCAATTTTGCTGAACTCACCCACTTTCACTGTCCACGGACACTTTAACCACGGCCACAAAATACCACTTTTCTTTGATTGACCACACCCACTTTGACTGACTACGCCCACACAAAACCACACCCACTTTTACTGGCCACAGGGACCATGAATGACTATGCCCACACAGATCCAAGAACACTTTTACCGGCCATGCCACGTTTCACTGGCCTTGCTCATTTTACAGAACTCGTCCAATTTTAATGTCCACGGCCACTTTGATCACAGCCACAATATGCCACGCCCACTTTCATTGGCCACGGCCACCATGAATGATCACGCCCACACAGATCCAAGAACACTTTTGGTGGCCACGCCACATTTGGCTGGCCACACCCTCTTTTACTGAACTTGCCCACTTTCACTGTCCATGGTCATGTTGACCACAGCCACAACATGCCACATTTTTTTGATTGACAACCCCCACTTTGACTGACCACTCTCACACCAACCAACAACCACTTTTACAGGCCACGGCAACCATGAATGTCCACACCCATACAGATACAAGAACGCTTTTACCAGCCATGCCACATTAAAATGGAAATGCCCATGTTTATTGAACTCATCCATTTTGACTGTCCATGGCCACTTTGACCACGGCCACAACATGCCACGCCTTCTTTGATTGACTAAACCCCTTTGGACTGACCACACTTACATAAAACCAGGCCTACTTTGACAGCCCACAGCCACTATGAATGACCATGACCATAACAGGCCATATCCACTTTGATTGACCAAACCCATTTCCACTGGCCTTGTACACTTTGACTGACCAGGGCTACAACAGGTCACAGCCACTTTGTCTGACCATGCCACCAAGCCATGCTGACTTTCAGTGCACACAGCCACTGTGACTGGACATGCACTCTTTGAATGAAAATGGCCACAATATGCCACGCCCACATTTACTCAATACTCTTTCCAGGCCACAAAAACTTTAATTAAACAAGCCGCC
This sequence comes from Sigmodon hispidus, assembly GCA_004025045.1. Lineage (NCBI taxonomy): Eukaryota > Metazoa > Chordata > Mammalia > Rodentia > Cricetidae > Sigmodon > Sigmodon hispidus. Next base: position 9,382 of record PVIH01017123.1, read on the forward strand.
TATGACAGGACATGTCCAGTTTGACTGTCCACACACAATTTTCAAGTCCAAGCCCTCTTTGACAGAGCATAGCCAGTTTGACTGATAATGCCCACAATGGCTGACCACGCCCTCTTCTGGCCTCATTTGAATACATGTGTTTTTCAGGTCAGTGGTAGAACATATGTTTTCTTCCAAACAGCATTAATTGAGATGTTGCTTTCTCTGTCCTTTGAACAGATGTGCTTTTTTCTTCAACATCAATAGTCACATTTTCCTACCCAGAGCATTAACGGAGATGGTGCTCCCTCTCCTCCTTTTAACACATGTGCGTTAATACACAACTTTTCTTACACAGGGCATAAAAAGAGATGTTGCTTTCTCTATCATTTGAACACATGTATTTTATTTTCAATGTTAATTCACACGTTTTCCTACCCAGAGCATTAAGGTAGATGGTGCTTCCTCTCCTCCTTTTAACACATGTGCTTTTCTCTTCAGTGTTAATACACAACTTTTCTTACTCAGGGCATTAAAAGAGATGTTGCTTTCTCTATTGTTTGAACACATGTGTTTTATTTTCAATGTCAATTCACATGTTTTCCTACACAGAGCAAACAGAGAGATGTTGCCTTCTCTCCTCGTTTGAACACTTGAATTTTTCACTTCAGCATCAGTACAAACATGTTCTTACATAGAGCTTCAAGGCAGATGGTGCTTTCTCTTCCTTTGTACAGATATGTTTTTCTATTCATCTTCAATACTCACATTTGCTTACAAAAAGCATTAAGGGAGATGTTTCCTCCACTCCTAGTTTGCACATGTCTTTTTCTCTCCAAGCGTCTATACACACGTTTACTTACACTGAGCATGAAGAGAGTTGTTGAGTCCTCTACTTGTTTCATCACATGATTATTTCCCCTCAGCGTAAATACACACGTTTTCTTACACAGAGCATTAGGAGATGTTAGTTCCTCTCCTTGTTTGAACACATGTGTTTTTGTCTTCAACGTCTTTACACATGTTTTCTTACATACAGCATTAAGAGAGATGTTGCTTCCACTCCTCGTTTCAACACATTTGATTTTCTGGTCTGCGACCATACACATGTTTACTTACAAAGAGCATTAAGAGAGATGTTCCTTCCTTTCTACTTTGAACACATGTGTTTTTTTCTTTAAGGCCAATGCACATGTTTTCTTTAGCAGAGTATTAGAAATGTTGAGCCCTCTCCTTGTATAAACAGAGGGGTTTTCATCTTCATCACCGGAAACATGTATTCTAACACATAGTATTAAGAGAGATGTAGTTTCCTGTCCTCGTTTGATCACATATGTTTTTTTCTTCATGGTCCATACACACATTCTTACACAGAGCATTTAGAGAGATGTTGCTTCCTCTACTTGTTAACACACATGTGTTTTTATTAGTTACTTTAACTGAATAAGGCCACTTTGACTGGCCACAGACACGGTGCCAGATAACATCTACAACATGCCAGGAACACATTGACTGACCATACCCACACCAAACAATGGCCCCTTTTACTGTCCACAGGGACCAGGAATGACTACACCCACACAGATCAAAGAATACTTCTACCAGCCACGCCACGTTTCACTGGCTACGACCATTTTACTGAACTCACCCACTTTAACTATCCATGGCAACTTTGATCACGGCCACAACATGCCACGTTTCTTTGATTGACCACACCAACTTTAACAGACCACGTCCACACCAAACTATGCCCACTTTTATTGGCCATGGCCACCATGAATGATCACGTCCACATATATCCAAGAAAACTTTTAGCGGCCACGCCACGTATGGCTGGCCACTACCTCTTTTATTGAACTTGCCCACTTTCAGTGTCCACGGCCACTTTGAACACAGCCACAACATGATACGTTTCTTTGAATGACCACACCAACTTTGACAGGCCATGCCCACACCAAACCACGCCCACTTTTATTGGTCATGGCCACTATGAATGATCACGCCCACTCAGATCCAAGAACACTTTTAGCGTCCATGCCACATTTGGCTGGCCACACCCATTTTTACTGAACTTGCCCCCTTTCACTGTCCATGGCCACTTTGACCACAGCCATAACATGCCATGTATCTTTTATTGACCACACCCACTTTGACTGACCACTCCCACACCAACCAACAACTACTTTTACTGGCCACTGCAACCATGAATGTCCACACCCACACAGATACAAGAACAGTTTTACCAGCCACGCCACGTTTGACTGGCCATGTCCACGTTTATTGAACTTGCCCATTTTGACTGTCCAAGGACACTTTGACCACGGCCACGACATGTCACGCCTTCTTTGATTGACCACACCCACTATGATCACGCCCACAAAAAACCACACCTACTTTGACTGGCCACAGCCACTATGAGTGACCATGACCACAATAGACCATACCCACTTTGATTGACCAAGCCCATTTCCACTGGCCTTGCACACTTTGACTGACCAGGGCTACAACAGGTCACAGCCACTTTGTCTGATCACGCCACCAAGCCACGCTGACTTTCACTGCACGCAGCCACTGTGACTGGACATGGACTCTTTGAATGACAATGGCCACAATAGGCCACGCCCACATTTACTCAATACTCTTCCCAGGCCACAAATACTTTAATTCAACAAGCCCACTATGACTGGATATGTCCAGTTTGACTGTCCACACACACTTTTCAAGTCCAAGCCCACCTTGACAGAGCACAGTCACTTTGACTGATAATGCCCACAATGGCTGACTACGCCCTCTTCTGGCCTCATTTGAATACATGTGTTTTTCACGCCAGTGGTAGAACATGTTTCCTTCCACAGAGCATTAATAGATATGTTGTTTTCTCTATCATTTGAACAGATGTGCTTTTTGCTTCAAAATCAATAGTCACGTTTTCCTACCCAGAGCATTAAGGGAGATGGTGCTTCCTCTCCTCCTTTTAATACATGTGCGTTAATACACAACATTCTTCCACAGGGAATAAAAAGAGATGTTGCTTTCTCTATCGTTTGAACACATGTATTTTATTTTCAATGTTAATTCACACGTTTTCCTACCCAGAGCATTAAGGTAGATGGTGCTTCCTCTCCTCCTTTTAACACATGTGCTTTTCTCTTCAGTGTTAATACACAACTTTTCTTACTCAGGGCATTAAAAGACATGTTGCTTTCTCTATTGTTTGAACACATGTGTTTTATTTCCAATGTCAATACACATGTTTTCCTACACAGAGCAAACAGAGAGATGTTGCCTTCTCTCCTCGTTTGAACACTTGAATTTTTCACTTCAGCATCAGTACAAACATGTTCTTACATAGAGCTTCAAGGCAGATGGTGCTTTCTCTTCCTTTGTACAGATATGTTTTTCTATTCATCTTCAATACTCACATTTGCTTACAAAAAGCATTAAGGGAGATGTTTCCTCCACTCCTAGTTTGCACTTGTCTTTTTCTCTCCAAGCGTCAATACACACGTTTACTTACACTGAGCATGAAGAGAGTATGTTGAGTCCTCTACTTGTTTCAACACATGATTATTTCACTTCAGTGTAAATACACATGTTTTCGTACACAGAGCATTAGGAGATGTTAGCTCCTGTCCTTGTTTGAACACATGTGTTTTTCTCTTCAACGTCTTTACACATGTTTTCTTACATAGAGCATTAAGAGAGATGTTGCTTCCACTCCTCATTTCAACACAATTGATTTTCTGGTCTGCGACCATACACACGTTTACTTACAAAGAGCATTAAGAGAGATGTTCCTTCATTTCCTTGTTTGAACACATCTGTTTTTTTCTTCAGGGCCAATGCACATGTTTTCTTACACAGAGCATTATAAATGTTGAGCCCTATGCTTGTATAAACAGAGGGGGTTTTATCTTCATAGCCAGAAACATGTATTCTAACACATAGTATTAAGAGAGATGTAGTTTCCTGTCCCCGTTTGATCACATATGTTTTTTGCTTCATGGTCCATACACACACATTTTTACACAGAGCATTTAGAGAGATGTTGCTTCCTCTTATTGTAAACACACATGTGTTTTTATTAGTTACTTTGACTGAATGATGCTACTTTGACTGGCCACAGACACGTTGACAGATGACGTCCTCAATATTCCACAAACACATTGATTGACCACACCCACGCCAAACCACGGTCACTTTTACCTGCCACTGCCACTACGAATGATGACGCCCACACAATACCATGAACACTTTTAACAGCCACGCCATCTTTGCCAGACCACGCCCACTTTGTCCACGGCCACTTCACGCCAGGTTTCTTTGATTGACCACACCCAGTTTGACTGACCATGCCCACACCAAACCACGCCCACTATTACTGGCCCCAACCACCATGAATATCCATGCCCACAGAGATCCAAGAACACTTTTACCGGCCACGCCACATTTGACTGGACACGGCCTCTTTTACTGAACTCACCCACTTTCACTGTCCACGGACACTTTAACCTCGGCCACAACATGCCACTTTTCTTTGATTGACCACACCCACTTTGACTGACTACACCCACACAAAACCATGCCCACTTTTACTGGCCACAGGGACCATCAATGACTATGCCCACACAGATCAAAGAAAACTTTTACCGGCCATGCCACGTATCACTGGCCACGCCCACTTTACTGAACTCGCCCACTTTGACTGTCCACAGACACTTTGTTCAGGCCCACAACATGCCGAGTTTCTTTGATTGACCACACCCACTTAGACTGACTATGCCCACACAAAACCACGCCCACTTTTAATGGCCACAGGGACCATGAATGACTAAGCCCACACAGATCCAAGAACACTTTTCCGGCCACACCATGTTCCACTGGCCACACCCATTTTACTGAACTTGCCCACTTTGACTATCCACGGCCACTTTGATCACGGTCACAACATGCCACGTTTCTTTGATTGACCACACCAATTTTGACAGACCACGGCCACACAAAACCATGCCCACACAAAACCACGCCCACTTTTTTGGCCTCGGCCACCATGAATTATCAGGCCCACACAGATCCAAGAACACTTTTAGCAGCAAGGCCTTATTTGGCTGTCCATAACCTCTTTTACTGAACTTGCCCTATTTCACTGTCCACAGCCACTTTGACCTCGGCTACAACATGCCACACCTTCTTTCATTGACCACTCCCACTTTGACAGACCACGCCCACACAGAACCATGCCTAATTTGTCTGGCCACAGCCACTATGAATGACCATGACCATAACAGGCCATACCCACTTTGACTGACCAAGCCCATTTCCACTGGCCTTGCACACTTTGACTGACCACAGCTACAACAGGTCACAGCCACTTTGTCTCACCATGTCACCAAGCCATGCTGACTTTCACTGTATGCAGCCACTGTGACTGGACATGGCCTCTTTGACTGACCATGGCCACAATATGCCACGCCCACATTTACTCAATACTCTTTCCAGGCAACAAATACTTTAATTAAACAAGCCCACTATGACTGGACATGTCCAGTTTGACTGTCCACACACACTTTTCAAGTCCAAGCCCACTTTGACAGAGCACAGCCACTTTGACTGATAATGCCCACAATGGCTGACTACGCCCTCTTCTGGCCTCATTTGAATACATGTGTTTTTCACGTCAGTGGTAGAACATATGTTTCCTTCCACAGAGCATTAATAGAGATGTTGCTTTCTCTTTCGTTTGAATAGATGTGCTTTTTTCTTCAACATCAATAGTCACATTTTCCTACCTGTTTGGAGTTGCTGCACCTTAAAGATGGTGCTGGCTCCTGTTCCCCACCTTCCTGATGGCAAGTGCTTCTAGTAATAATTAACTCCATCCATGGGATGTGCTGAATTGACAAGCTTGCTTCCGTGTGGGTGGCCCTATGGTGAAGGCCCACACGGGATTAGCTGTGTGAAAGATTTGAGCTTAAAACTGGCTGCACAGGTTGGGAGAGAAGGAAGAACTACTGCAAGGGGCTACTTCTGCAAGAAGTATCTGTAACAATAAAGGACCTGGTCAATTTCCACAGAAGAATCCTGGTGCTGTATCTTTTCCTGCTGGAGGGGACAGGGTGCGGCGCAGCTGGTGGCCCAGATGGGGAGAGAGAAAAAACTCTCCCACGCAGGATTCAGAACTGTGGTAAGCAGGGGGGCTTGCCGGATAAGTCTCACTGGGCATAGAGTGAGACCTGCATGATGCAGGAGCTCTGCCTCTAGATAAAGGCAGAGGATCGAGGAAATCACGGACATGTGATTGAAACCTGATCGGGAATCTTGGGGCTATCAGAACTAGGATTGGGAAAATAATTTAGGAACACAGGAAACTAAATGACCCGGAAATTGGGGGTTAATCAATCACATCTGATCATGATAGCCTTAAAGGAATTACTAAAGACTAATGGGGTAAAAATGAAAGCACAGAATTTACAGGCATTCTTAGATACCGTAGATCATTGTGCACCTTGGTTCCTAGTGAGTGGCTGTCTTACAGAAAGCTCCTGGGAGAAACTGGGCAGAGACCTTACTCATGCCCAGAAAGAGGGCAACCTCCCTCCTGGAATTATGCCAATCTGGTCGATGATTAGGGAATGCTTGGACAATCATGTAGGAGCAGCCAAATTAGAGCAGGGAGCTGAGGAATTAGCAAATTTGAAGGAGGAACGGTCAGACAGAGAACCTCAGAGTCAGGAGCAAGGAGCATGCAGAGGAGGCAATCTCTAGCCGACATTGCCGTCTCTGGAGGACCTGTGTCTTATGTCATCTGATGATGAATGATGCAGAAGTAGTTCAGAGTCGGAGTCAGAGAGGGAAAAGGAAATGAGGCCTTCTCAGCAAGTTAAGCTGAAAAGGCACAAAGAAAGAGCAAGAGAAACACCTAGTGGAGAAATAATACCATCAGCACCTTTCGCCCCACCCCCATATCCCTGTGGAGCATGTGTGCCAGATTACAGTGCAGTTTGGCATGAAGTGCAGAGAGAGCTGCGGCCACGCTTAACGCTGACTTTTCCAGTGTATGAGGACAATCAACAGAATAGGTATCATCAGTTGTTAGACTTTAAAACAGTTAAATCTTTGGCTGAATCAGTGAGAACTTATGGGGTGACTGCATCATTCACGTTAGCACAAGTTGAAGCGTTAACAGCATCAGCCATGGCCCCTCGAGATTGGACCAACTTAGCTAAAGCATGCCTGAATCCAGGACAGTACCTCGACTGGAAATCATTTATGACAGAATTTGCAGGGCAGGAAGCAGCAGCAAACAGACAGGCTGGTAATGCAGCCTGGGATCAGGACATGCTGCTGGGAACAGGAAGGTTTTCCGATGTTCACAATCAGACAGGCTACCCACTTCAGGTGTATGAGCAGGTTAACAAGATTGCTCTCAGAGCATGGAAATCACTCCCTAATAGAGGGGAAGTGAATGGAAACCTCATTAAAATTATTCAGGGAGCCACAGAGCCTTTCTCAGACTTTGTAGCCAGGATGATGGAAGCAGCAGGGAGGATGTTTGGAGATGCAGAAACTGCACTGCCCTAGTTAAACAGCTTATCTATGAACAGTGCACTAAAGAATGTCGCGCTGCCATAACTCCTTACAGGCATCGGGACATTGAAGTATGGATGAAATGCTGCTGAGGGCTAGGGGGGCCTTTGTCTAATGCAGGGCTTGCTGCAGCAGTGATGCAGCTCTCTAGAGCTAAGAGAGGAGGAGACAAAGCCTTAGGGGCATGTTTCTCCTGTGGTAAGTTTGGTCACATGAAACGGGACTGCCCCCAGAGAACAGGACAGGGCACCTCTGGTATTAATTCTAACCAAAGACCCATGCCAGGGCTCTGTCCTAGATGCAAGAAAGGATGCCACTGGACTAGTGAATGCAGGTCAGTGAAGGATCCCAATGGTCAATCATTACCTCAGTCACATCCTAGTCAGCCAAAAAATGGGAGATGGGGCCCCTGTTCCCAGGGCCCTCAAATATATGGGGCAATGGAGCAGAACAGCTGCTGGACACCTGCCAACAAGAGGACATTGTTCGATCCACCACACGGCCAAGGCGAGCCACTACAGGTGCAGCAGGGCTGGACCTCTGTGCCACCACCATACTCGTATTAATCCCTCAGATGGGAGTGCAGCTTATTGAGTCAGATTTTAAAGGACACCTACCACCTGATACTGTAGGACTTTTGTTAGGCAGATCTTCCTCTACTTTGAAAGGCTTGAAAGTGTATCCAGGCGTAGTGGACTCAGACTATACAGGAGTTGTTAAAATTATGGTAGAATCCCCAAAAGAAATTTTTCCAATATCACCAGGAGACTGAATAGCACAGCTGTTAGTATTGCCCAGTCTACATGGCAAGTTTCAGGCTAACAATAAAAAAAGAGGAGAGCAAGGGTTTGGCTCTACAGGAATTGATATTGCCTGCTTGAGCCTGGACCTCGATGACAGACCCATAATGACTTTGACAGTGGATGGAAAAAGGATTACTGGGCTGCTAGACACAGGTGCTGACAAAAGTATTATTGCAAAAAAGGATTGGCCATCAGGGTGGCCAGTTCAAATCTCCAGTCAGACTTTGCAAGGGTTAAGGTATGCACAAGTTCCTGCTGTAAGTGCTAGAGAGCTACAATGGGTTAGTGAAGAAGGCCAGAGAGGAAAGATACAACCTTACACCTTAGAGCTTCCTATTACCCTGTGGGGAAGAGACATTTTAAAAGTTCTAAAATTCAAACTTACAAATGAATACTCGCCTGAGTCTCAGACAATAATGAGAAACATGGGATATGTCCTCAGAAGAGGGATAGGCAAATGCCTTCAAGGCATCACAGATCCCATAGAGGCCCACCCTAAGCATGACCATAATGGGCTCGGTTTTTCCTAGGGGCCACTGGGGATAGTATTCCCATAACTTGGAAGACTGAGGAGCCAGTATGGGTTCCTCAGTGGCTGTTAACTCAAGAAAAATTGCAAGCAGCCTCAGAACTAGTTGCAGAGCAGTTGGCACAAGGACATATTAAACAATCCACTTCACCTTGGAACATACCCATCTTTGTTATAAAAAAGAAATCAGGTAAATGGAGATTGCTGCACGATTTGAGAGCCATCAATGCCCAAATGCAACTCATGGGACCAGTCCAGCATGGACTGCCACTCCTTACCACCTTGCCTTCACATTGGCCTATTATTGTTTTAGATATCAAAGACTGCTTTTTCTCCATACCACTTTGCCCTCAGGATACAGAGAGATTTGCCTTCACAGTACCATCCTGCAATCATGAGCAGCCTGATCAGTGGTTTGAATGGGTCGTGCTGCCTCAAGGGATGGCCAACAGCCCGACAATGTGTCAAATGTTTGTTGGGAAAGCATTAGAAAAGGTTAGGAGAGAATTTCCTTTAGTAAGATGTCTACATTATATGGATGATGTGCTAATTACAGCCAGGACTGAACAACTAGTGCAGGAAGCTTATGCTAGGATTCAAAAAGCTCCAGAGAAAGTGCAACAACATCAGACAGTGAATTATTTAGGTTCACAAATTACTCCAACAGTCATTGAGCCACAAAAACTAGAAATTAGGAAGGATAGCTTAAAGACTCTTAATGATTTTCAAAGACTGCTAGGAGATATTAATTGGATACGAGGTTATTTGAAATTGCCAAATTATGAACTTAAACCATTATATGATCTGTTGAAGGGGGATCCAGCCCTTGATTCACCTCGACAGTTGAATCCAGAGGCCCATAAGTCATTGCAAATAGTGGACCGTCGTCTCTCTGAAGCAAAATTAGTAAGAATAACAGAAGGCCCATTTCAACTATGTATATTGGACACTTATAGACAGCTTACAGGAGTATTGTGGCAGAATGGACCGCTGCTCTGGATTCACCCTAGAGTCTCACCTAGCAAAAGTATAGGGCATTATCCCACAGCAGTTGCACTGCTTGCAGAATTGGGATTGCAACAGACTTTGCAATATTTTGGCCGCTATCCAACAACAATAGTAGTGCCTTTTACTGCAGAGCAAGTAGCAGTGTTGTGTGTAGCTATAGATGAATGGGCAATTTTGAGATGCAACTTCCCAGGTAACATTGATAATCACTTCCCAGCTGACCCCCTCATGACATTTTTCAAGCGCCACCCAGTAGTATTTCCAAAAATTACCAGAGTTCAACCAATTCCACAAGCATTAAATGTATTCACATACGGTTCCAAAACAGGTGTAGGTGCGTTCCTAATACAGGGTCAACAGGTGCAACGCAGGCAATTTGAGCCTGGCGCTCCACAAGTAACTGAGTTACAAATTGTGATTGAAGTGTTTAAGCAATGTCCTTTAATTTACTTTAATTTACTTTCTGACTCTAGTTATGTAGTGAATGCCTTAAAAATTCTTGAAGTGCCTGGACCGATAAAGGCCTCCAGCACTGTGGCAGCTCTATTCGAGCAGCTACGAGAGCTTATAATAGGACGTGATTGTCCATTTTATCTGGTAAGAAGAATACAGGTCCAAGAGGAATAAGATGTTGCCGGTGATGCAGTACATGATAAAGATGATGCTGATTCTTCAGACTCTACACCAAGGAATGGCGGACCTGAGATGGGGAATCCTGTCAGTGTTTCCGAGACCAATGCCAGTCCGCCATGATGCTAGAGTGTTCCCTCGATTGTTTACTGCCAATAGAAGCTTTGGAATTCCCTATTTACCCTTGGATAGTGAGATGGCCTCGATAGCTGAAAATAGATCTTTTTATTTAGAAGGAAGTTTGTGTTTTCAGATAGTGAAGAATAGGTCAAATCTTTCCCCATGCATCCTGCTGTATAATCAAACTGCAGAATGGTATGACTTGCCTAAAAATTCTGGTGGATCTTGTCGCACTGCTAAGGCCACCTGGCTCTCCGGATGGTGGCCAGCTAAAGAGATGGAACAGATAGCTCCCCCTCAACCAGAATGGGCTCCTTATTGTCAGGAAATTAATTGGGGAGAATTCTGGCCATGGACTGGATGTCAGTCCCATGCTGTGGTTTAGGCTGACAGAGCAGGATATTTTTCATTTTCTCCAGGAATCTCCACAGCGTTTAGTGCAACTAATGTAGGTCAGAATTATACTAATCAAAATCCCTCTCAAACTCATGTTTCTAATCCTTTTGATAATTGGCTACTATGTGGACTTAATGGTAGTTGTTTAAATGCAGAACCTCTAGCCATGATCGCTGGAGGAGCTCATGGGTTTAGTAAGTATACATGGAGTACTTCCCAGCCTTGGAGTAGCTGGAATGCAAAAGGTCCTATCCTTATTTACAAAGTGCCCTGTAAAGACCAGGGAGTCAAGTCATTGAGAAATTTTAGTATTGAGTCCACCCCAGTGTGTGTTTTCCCTCCTTTTATATTTGTGGTGAGTAATTTGGAACCAAAGAAATGTTCTAATAATACTTGTGCTTATGCCCAATGTTGGGATGCTACTAAATTTACATATGCCATAATTACCCATTTGCCTCATTGGGTACCTGTGCCTGTTGATGCACCAAATGCTATGACTCATTTTAAACCTAAGAGAGATTTTGGGATTACTGTGACTGTTGTGACAGCCATTTCCCTGGCGGCGAAGGGAGCTGCCACTGCTGCTGTAGCAATGAGCCGTACTGTGCAAACTGCCCAAGTCCGTGATGAGCTTTTAAGCAATGCTGCTCAAGCATTGGATGTACAGCAAAGCATTAATGCCCAAATAAAAGGAGGCCTCATGGTAGTGAACCAGAGGACTGATTTGGTCCAAGAACAGATTGATGTTCTTTGGCAACTTGTACAGCTTGGATGTGAATGGAAATATTCAGGCCTAAGTGTGACTAGTATTCAGTATGAGGATTTCACCCATGCAGCAGATTTGTCTAAACAACTATCCAGTTTTCTTACAGGTAATTGGACCGGAAAGTTCGAGATGATGATTGAGGACCTAAGAATGTCCATTGTGGCGATGAACTCCACAAGGATGGATGCCGGAGTAGCTGAAGGGCTGACTTCGTGGTTCGCTGCCGCCATGGATCCTCTGAAAGAGTGGGCGGGAATTGGCGCAGCTGGTGGCCCGTACGGGGCCATGTTGATTCAAGCTTTCTCAGCTTTAGAAGCTGGCCAATCTCCTCAAGTGTGGCTTGCCGCCTTGAGAACTAAATGATTTGCTCCCTACAGCAGAGATGCAGGTTGCGACACTAAGTCATGCACTCAAACTACCTAGCTATGTTTTTAGGAGTTTGAGAGGAGCAAGTCCATTTGCATGTGGGTATTGCCCTGAACCTCCCACCTCTGCAAAAACTAGGGTATGGATGGGTATTGGAATGTCTAGGGGGATGCCTCAACGATACTCTTAGGATTATGTTCCACTTGCACAGCAGAGAATGGACCACTGCCCTACCTGTGTCTTATTAAAACAGAAAGGGGGAGCTGTTGGGAGCTGCCACACCTTAAAGATGGCGCTGGCTCCTGTTCACCACATTCCTGATGGCAAATGCTTCTAGTAATAATTAACTCCATCCATGGGATGTGCTGAATTGACTAGCTTGCTTCCGTGTACATGGTCCTATGGTGAAGGCCCACGCGGCATTAGCTGAGTGAAGGACTTGAGCTTAAAACTGGCTGCACAAGTTGGGAGAGAAGGAAGAATTACTGCAAGGGGCTACTGCTGCTAGAAGTATCTGTAAAAATAAAGGACCTGGTCAATTACCACAGAAGAATCCCAGTGCTGTGTCTTTTCCTGCTGGACGGGACGGGTCGCGGCGCACTTACTCAGAGCATTAAGGGAGATGGTGCTTCCTCTCCTCCTTTTAACACATGTTCTTTTGTCTTCAGCATTAATACACAACTTTTCATACTCAGGGCATAAAAAGAGATGTTGTTTTCTCTATCGTTTGAACACATGTATTTTATTTTCAATGTCAATACACACATTTACCTACCCAGAGCATTAAGGGAGATGGTGCTTCCTCTCCTCCTTTTAACACATGTGCTTTTCTCTTCAGTGTTAATACACAACTTTTCTTACTCAGGGCATAAAAAGAGATGTTGCTTTCTCTATCGTTTGAACACATGTATTTTATTTTCAATGTCAATACACATGTTTTCTTACACAGAGCAATCAGAGAGATGTTGACTTCTCTCCTCATTTGAACACTTGCCTTTTCTCTTCAGCATCAGTACTAACATGTTCTTACATAGAGCTTCAAGGCAGATGGTGCTTTCTCTTCCTTTGTACAGATGTGTTTTTCTCTTCATCATCAATACTCACATTTGCTTACAAAAAGCATTAAGAGAGATGTTTCCTCCACTCCTAGTTTGCACACATCTTTTTCTCTCCAGCGTCAATACACATGTTTACTTACACAGAGCATGAAGAGAGTTGTTGAGTCCTCTACTTGTTTAAACACATGAGTTTTTCTTTTCAGCATAAATACACACGTTTTCTTACATAGAGCATTAAGAGATGTTAGTTCCTCTCCTCGTTTGAACACATGTGTTTTTGTCTTCAACGTCTATACACATGTTTTCTTACATAGAGCATTAAGAGAGATGTTCCTTCCACTCCTCGTTCAACACATTTGTTTTTCTGGTCTGTGACCATACACACGTTTACTTACAAAGAGCATTAAGAGAAATGTTGCTTCCTTTCCTTGTTTGAACACATATGTTTTTTTCTTCAGGGCCAATGCGCATGTTTTCTTACACAGAGCATTAAAAACGTTGAGCCCTTTCCTTTTATAAACAGGGGTTTTTAATCTTCATCGCCAGAAACATGTATTCTAACACATAGCATTAAGAGAGAGGTAGTTTCCTGTCCTCGTTTGATCACATATGTTTTTTTCTTCATGGTCCATACACACACATTCTTACACAGAGCATTGAAAGAGATGTTGCTTCCTCTACTTGTTAACACACATGTGTTTTTATTAGTTACTTTGACTGAATGAGGCCACTTTGACTGGCCACAGACATGTTGACAGATGACGTTCTCAATATGCCATGAACACATTGACTGACCACACACTGCCAAACCACGGGGACTTTTACCTGACACTGCCATTACAAATGACGACGTGCACACAATACCATGAACAATTTTAACTGCAACGACATATTTGACAGGCCACGCCTACTTTGACCATGGCCACAACATGCCACCTTTCTTTGACTGCCAACACCCAGTTTGACTGACCATGCAGACACCATACCACATCCACTTTTGCTGGCCACGACCACCATGAATAACCATGCCCACACAGATCCAAGAACACTTTTACCGGCCACACCACATTTGACTGGACACGCCCACGATTACTGAACTCAACCACTTTCACTGAACTCAACCACTTTCACTGTCCATGGACACTTTAATCACGGCCACAACATGCCACGTTTCTTTGATTGACCACACCCACTTTGATTGACTACGCCCACACAAAACCACGCACACTTTTACTATCCACAGGATCATGAATGACTACGCCCACACAGATGCAGGAACACTTACACCGGCCACGCCACGTTTCACTGGCCATGCCCATTTTACTGACCTCGCCCATTTTGACTGTCCACAGCCACTTTGATCATGGCCACAACATGCCACATTTCTTTCATAGACCACACCAACTTTGACAGACCATGCCTACACCAAACCAAGCCCACATTTATTGGCCAAAGCAACCATGAATGATCACGCCCACACAGATCCAAGAACATTTTTAGTGGCCACGACACATTTGGCTGGCCACACCCTCTTTTACTGAACTTGCCCACTTTCACTGTCCATGGCCACTTTGACCATAGCCACAACATGCGACGTTTCTTTGATTGATCACACGCACTTTGACTGACCACTCCCACACCATCCCACAACCTCTGTTACTGGCCACAACAACCATGAAAGTCCACACCCACAGAGATACAAAAACACTTACCGGTCACGCCACGTTTGATTGGCCACATCCTCGTTTATTGAACTCGCCCATTTTGACTGTCCACGGCCACTCTGAACACGGCCACAACATGCCATGCATTCTTTGATTGACTACACCCATTTTGACTGACCACGCCCTCACAAAACCATGACTACTTTGACTGGCCACAGCCACTATGAATGACCATGACCATAACAGGCCATACCCACTTTGATACACCAAGCCCATTTCCACTGTCCTTTCACATTTTGACTGACCACAGCTACAACAGGTCACAGCCACTTTGTCTGACCTCGCCACCAAGCCACACTGACTTTCGCTGCATGCAGCCACTGTGACTGGACATGGAGTCTTTGACTGACCATGGCCACAATATGCCATGCCCACATTTACTCAATACTCTTTCCAGGCCACAAATACTTTAATTAAACAAGCCCACTATGACTGGACATGTCCAGTTTGACTGTCCACACACACTTTTCAAGTCCAAGCACACTTTGACAGAGCACAGCCACTTTGACTGATAATACACACAATGGCTGACCACGCCCTCTTCTGGCCTCATTTGTATACATGTGTTTTTCATGCCATTGGTAGAACATATGTTTCCTTCCACAGAGCATTAATAGAGATGTTGCTTTCTCTATCGTTTGAACAGAAGTGATTTTTTTCTTCAACATCAGTAGTCATGTTTCCTACCCAGAGCATTAAGGGAGATGGTGCTTCCTCTTCTCCTTTTAACACATGTGCTTTTCTCTTCAGCATTAATACACAACTTTTCGTACACAGGGCATAAAAAGAGATGTTGCTTTCTCTATCGTTTGAACACATGTATTTTATTTTCAATGTCAATACACATGTTTTCTTACACAGAGCAATCAGAGAGATGTTGCCTTCTCTCCTCGTTTGAACACTTGCATTTTTCTCTTCAGCATCAGTACAAACATGTTCTTACATAGAGCTTCAAGGCAGATGGTGATTTCTCTTCCTTTGTACAGATTTGTTTTTCTCTTCATCGTCAATACTCGCGTTTGCTTACAAAAAGCATTAAGAGAGTTGTTTCCTCCACTCCTAGTCTTCACACGTCTTTTTCTCTCCAGTGTCAATGCACACATTTACTTACACAGAGCATGAAGAGAGTTGTTCAGTCTTCTACTTTTTTAAACACATGAGTATTTCTCTTTAGCGTAAAAACACACGATTTCTTACACAGAGCATTAAGAGATGTTAGTTCCTCTCCTCGTTTGAATACATGTGTTTTTGTCTTCAATGTCTTTACACATGTTTTCTTACATATAGCATTAAGAGAGATGTCCCTCAACTGAAGAATGGATTAACAAACTGTGTTACATCTACACAATGGAATACTACTCAGCAGTAAGAAAAGATGATATCCTAAAATTCACAGGCAAATGGATGGATTTGGAGAATATCCTCCTGAGCGAAGTATCACAAATTCAGACAGTAAAGCAGGGGATGTACTCACTCACTAGTGGTCTTTAAACAAACAAACAGAAAATAAAGCCAAACATGCCCAAGCAGCAGTCCACAACCACTGAACAGCTTGGGATCAGAAACACCCTGGACTGACCCTTCAAACCCCAGTCTATCTATAGGAACACCTGACTCACTCTTGAGGGAGGGGAGACAAAACTGGACTTGGCCAGGAGTGAAGACTGATTGAAGCATTATTGGGCCAGTGTGACCATAGGACAGTCTGCTCCCTACCGAGGGAGGAAATGGGGAGTTGCAGAGAAGAAAAATGATCAGATGTGGTGGGAGGGGGAAGAGACTATCAATAAGGATTTATAGGGATGGAAAAAAATTCAGAGGAAAAGCTGAACACAAAGAAAATACATGTGTAGTAATCTTATTTGCATTTCTACCCTTGATAAGCCATGCTTATGATTATTATCCTCTGTATAGTTATTGTTAACTCTTTGGCATTTTTAAATTCTTTTAACTGTTTTTTTGATAAATACAAAATAAAGAAGGAAAAAAAAAGAGAGATGTTGCTTCCAATCCTTGTTTCAACACATTTGTTTTTCTGGTCTGTGACCATACACACTTTTACTTACAAAGAGCATTAAGAGAGATGTTGCTTCCTTTCCTTGTTTGAACACCTGTGTTTTTTTTTGTTCAGGGCCAATGCACACGTTTTCTTATATAGAGCTTTAGAAATGTTGAACCCTCTCCTTGTATAAACAAAGGGGTTTTTAACTTCATTGCCAGAAACATGTATTCTAAAACATAGCATTAAGAGAGATGTAGATTCCTGTCCTTGTTTGATCACATATGTTTTATTCTTCATGGACCATACACACACATTCTTACATAGAGCATTTAGAGAGATGTTGCTTCCTCTACTTGTTAACACACATGTGCTTTTAGTAGTTACTTTGACTGAATGAGGCCACTTTGTCTGGCCATGGACACGTTGACAGATGACATCCACAATATGCCAAGAACACATTGACAGACCACACCCACGCCGAACCAGGGCCACTTTTACCTGTCACTACCACTACGAATGACAATGCACACAGACTATCATGAACACTTTTAACGGCCACACCATCTTTTCCAGGCCACGCCCACTTTGTCCAAGGCCACAACATGCCACATTTCTTTGATTGACCACACCCAGTTTGACTGACCATGCCCAAACCAAACCATGCCCACTTTTACTGTCCACGAACACCATGAATAACCATGCCCACAAAGATCCAAGAACACTTTTACCGGCCATGCCACGTTTGACTGGACACGTTCACTTTTTACTGAACTCACCCACATTCACTGTCCACGGCCACTTTGACCACAGCCACAACATGCCACATTTTTTGATTGACCACACCCACTTTGACTGACCAATTCCACACCAACGCACAACCACTTTTACTGGCCACAGCAACCATGAATGTCCACACACACACAGATACTAGAACACTTTTACTGGCCATGCCACGTTTGACTGGCCACGCCCACGTTTATTGAACTTGCCCATTTTTACTGCGCATGGCCACTTTGACCACGGCCACAACATGCCACAACTTCTTTGATTGACCACACACACTTTGACTGACCATGCCCACAAAACCACATCTACTTTGACTGGCCACAACCACTATGAATGACCATGACCATAACAGGCCATACCCACTTTGATTGATCAAGCCCATTTCCACTGGCCTTGCACACTTTGACTGACCATGGCTACAACAGGTCACAGCCACTTTGTCTGACCACGCCACCAAGCCACGCTGACTTTCACTGCATGCAGCCACTGTGACTGGACATCAACTCATAGACTGACCGTGGCCACAATATGCCACGTCCATATTTACTCAATACTCTTTCCAGGCCACAAATACTTTAATTCAACAAGCCCACTATGACTGGACATGTCCAGTTTGACTGTCCACACATACTTTTCAAGTCCAAGCCCACTTTGACAGAGCATAGCTACTATGACTGATAATGCCCACAATGGCTAACCATGCTCTCTTCTGGCCTCATTTGAATACATGTGTTTTTCATGCCAATGGTAGAACATTTGTTTCCTTCCACAGAGCATTAAGAGAGATGTTGCTTTCTCTATCGTTTGAACAGATGTGATTTTTTTCTTCAACATCAATAGTCACGTTTTCCTACCCAGAGCATTAAGGGAGATGGTGCTTCCTCTCTTCCTTTTAACACATTTGCTTTTCTCTTCAGCGTTAATACACAAGTTTTCTTACACAGGGCATAAAAAGAGATGTTGCTTTCTCTATCGTTTGAACACATGTATTTTATTTTCAATGTCAATACACATGTTTTCTTACACAGAGCAATCAGAGAGATGTTGCCTTCTCTCCTCATTTGAACACTTGCATTTCTGTCTTCAGCATCAGGACAAACATATTCTTACATAGAGCTTGAAGGCAGATGGTTCTTTTTCTTCCTTTGGACAGATGTGTTTTTCTCTTCATCGTCAATACTCACGTTTGCATACAAAAAGCATTAAGAGAGATGTTTACTCCACTCCTAGTTTGCACACGTCTTTTTCTCTGCAGCGTCAATACACACGTTTAATTTCACAGAGCATGAAGAGAGTTGTTGAGTCCTCTACTTGTTTAAACACATGAGTTTTTCTCTTCAGTGTAAACACCCACGTTTTCTTACACAGAGCATTAATAGATGTTAGTTCCTCTCCTCGTTTGAACACATATTTTTTTGTCTTCAACGTCTATACACATGTTTTCTTACATAGAGCATTAAGAGTGATGTTGCTTCCACTCCTCATTTCAACACATTTGTTTTTCTGGTCTGCGACCATACACACATTTACTTACAAAGAGCATTAAGAGAGATGTTGCTTCCTTTCCTTGTTTGAACACATGTGTTTTTTTGTTCAGGGCCAATGCACACGTTTTCTTACACAGAGCATTAGAAATGTTGAGCCCTCTCCTTGTATAAACAGAGGGGTTTTTATCTTCATTGCCGGAAACATGTATTCTAACACATAGCATTAAGAGAGATGTAGTTTCCTGTCCTCGTTTCATCACATATGTTTTCTTCTTCATGGTCCATACACACACATTCTTACACAGAGCATTTAGAGAGATGTTGCTTCCTTTACTTGTTAACACACGCGTTTTTATCTTCAGCGTCGATACACACATTTTCTTACACAGAGCATTAGGAAACATGTTAGTTACTATTCTCTCCACTTTGTCGGGCCAGGTCCACTTTGATTGGCCACGGCCACTTTGACTTACCTTGCCCACACCAAGCCACTCCCATGTTTACTGGCCATGGACACTTTGAATGACCACGGATACACTGGACAACAGCCACTTTTTCTGACCATGCCCACACCAAGCCACTCTTACTTTGACTGAATAAGGCCACTTTGACTGGCCACGAACACATTGAATGAGCATGTCGACAACATCCCACGCACACTTTTACTGTCCACAGCGACTTTCAATGACCACGCCCACACGAAACCATGCACACTTTCACTGTTCATGGCAGATTTCAGTGACCATGCCCACATAGAACCATGAACACATTTCCTGTCCACAGCAACTCTGACTCACCACGCCCACTTTGACCATTGCCACAATGTGCCATGCTTTCTTTGATTAACAACACCCACTTTGACTGACCATGCCCACACCAAACCACGCCCACTTTTACTGGCCATGACCACCATGAATGACCACGCCCACACAGAACCAAGAACACTTTTATCGTCCATGCCATGTTTGACAGGACAGGTCCACTTTAACAGAACTCACCCACTTTGAATATCCACGGCCACTTTGACCACAGCGACAACATGCCACGTTTCTTTGACCACACCCACTGTGACTGACCACGCCCACACCAAATAACGCCCACTTTCACTGGCCACAGACACTATGAATGACCATGCGCACACAATACCATGAACCATTTTACTGGCTATGCCACCTTAGACTCGCCATGCCCACTTTGACTGAACTCACCAACATTTACTGTCCACAGACACTTTGACCACGACCTGAACATGCCACATTTCTTTGATTGACCACACCCACTTAGACTGACCACACCCACACCAAAGCAAGCTAACTTTTCCTGTCCACAGCAACTTTCAATGACCACGCCCACACAAAACCACTAACACGTATACTGTCCATGACAACTATGACTCGCCACGGCCACTATGACCACTGCCACAACATGCCATGCTTTCTTTGATTAACAACACCAATTTTGACTGACCACGTCCACACCAAACCACGATCACTTTTAATGGCCACAGCCACCATGAATGACCAAGCCAACACAGAACCAAGAACACTTTTACTGGCCATGCCACGTCAACCTGGCCATGCCCACTTTATCTGACTTCGCCCTCTTTGACTGTCCATGGCCACTTTGACCATGGCCACAACATACCATATTTCTTTGATTGACCACACCCACTCAACTGACCATGCCCAGACCTAACCACGCACACTTTTACTGGCCACGGCAACTTTTAATCACAACGCTGACTTTGACCATGGCCACAAAGTGCCACGCTTTCTTTGATTAACAACACCCACTTTGACTGACCATGCCCACACCAAACCATACCCACTTTTACTGGCTACGGACACTATGAATGACCACGCCCACATAGAATCATGAACACTATTACGGGCCATGCCACCTTTGACTCTCTACGACCTCTTTTACAGATCTTGCAAACTTTGACCACGGCCACTATGACTACAACCACAACATGCCATGTTTCTTGACCATACCCTCAGTGATTGACCACGCCCACACCAAACCACGTCCAGCTTCCCTGGCAACAGACTCTATGAATGAGCACACACACACAATACCACAATCAATTTTCCTGGCCAAGCCACCTTAGACTGGCCACGACAACTTTAACTGAACTCACCCACTTTGAATGTCCATGGCCACTTTGACCACGGCCACAACATGCCACGTTTCTTTGACCAAACCCGCTGTGACTGACCATGCCCACTCCAAAATATGCACACTTTTACTGGCCATGGCAACTTTGACTGACCTCACCCACTTGGACTGTCCATGGCCACTTTGACCATGGCCACAATGTGCCATGCTTTGTTTGATTAACAACACCCACTTTGACTGACCATGACAACAGCAAACCATGCCCACTTTTACTGGCTACAGACACTATGAATAACCACGCCCACACAGAACCATGAACACTATTACGGGCCATGCCACATTTGACTGGCCATGCCCACTTTTACAGAACTTGCAAACTTTGACTATCCATGGCCACTGTGAATACAGCGACAACATGCCACGCTTTCTTTGATTAACAACACCCACTAATACTGACTACGCCCAAACCAAACCACACTAGGTTTAAATTGCCACAGCCACCATGAATGACCACACCAACACAGAACCAAGAACACTTTTACCGGCCATGCCACATTTGACTGGCCACGCCCACTTTTACTGAACTTGCCCACTTTGACTGTCCACAGCCACTTTGACCATGGCCGCAACATGCCACGTTTCTTTGATTGACCAAACCCACTTTGATTGATCATGCCCACACCAGGCCACAACAACTTTAATTGACCAAGCCGTTTTCCACTGGTCATGCACAGTTTGACCATGGCTACAACAGGTCACAGCCACTTTATCTGACCATGCCCACACCAAGCCATGGTCACTTTAACTGCACACAGCGACTGTGACTGGACATGGACTCTTTGAGTGATCATGGCCACAATATGCCATGCCCACATTTACTGGATACACTTTCCCGGCCAACAATTCTTTAATTAAACAAGCCCACTATGATTGGACATGTCTAGTTTCACTGTCCACACACAATTCTCAAGACCACACCCACTTTTATAGAACACACCCACTTTGACTGACCATGCCGACAATGGCTGTCCACGCCCTCTTCTGGCTTCATTTGAACAGATGTGTTTTTCACTTCAGCGAGAGAACATGTTTCCTCCCACAGAGCAGTAATAGAGATGTTGCTTTCTCTATCGTTTGAACAGATGTGTTTTTTCTTCAACATCAATAGAAATGTTTTCCTACCCAGAGCCTTAAAGGAAATGGTGCTTCCTTTCCTCTTTTTAACACATGTGCTTTTCTCTTCAGCATTAATACACAACTTTTCTTACACAGATCCTAAAAAGAGGTGTTGCTTCATCTCCTCGTTTGAACACATGTATTTTATTTTCAATGTCAATACACATGTTTTCCTACAAAGAGACATCAGAGAGATGTTGCCTCCTCTCCTCATTTGAACACACTTTTTTCTGGTCTGTGATCATACACACATTTACTTACAAAGAGCATTAAGAGTGATGTTGCCTCCACTCCTAGTTTGCACACGTCTTTTTCTCTTCAGCGTCCATACACATATTTAATTACACAGAGAATGAAGAGAGTTTTTGAGTCCTCTATTCGTTTAAACACATGTGTTTTTCTCTTCAGCATAACTACACATGATTTCTTACACAGAGCATTAAGAGTTGTTGGTTCCTCTGCTCGTTTGAACACATGTGTTTTTGTCTTCAGCATCTATACACATGTTTTCTTACAAAGAGCAGTAAAAAAGATGTTGCTTCCACTCCTCGTTTGAACACATGTGTTTATGTCTTCAGTGCCAATACACACGTTTTCTTACACAGAGCATTAGAAATGTTGAGCCCTCTCCTTGTTTAAATACATGTGTTTTTATATTCATCGCACGTACACATGTATTCTTACAAAGAGCATTAAGAGAGATACTGCTTCCTGTCCTCGTTTGGTCACATATATTTTTTTCTTCATCGTCCATACACACACTTTCTTACACATATCATTTAGAGAGATGTTGCTTCCTCTGCTTGTTTATACACGTGTTTTCATCTTCAGCGTCGATACACACATTTTCTTACACAGAACATTAGGAAACATGTTAGTTACTATTCTCTCCACTTTGTCGGGCCAGGTCCACTTTGATTGGCCACGGTCACTTTGACTTGCCATGCCCACACCAAGCTACTCTTATGTTGACTGGCCATGGACACTTTGAATGACCATGGTTACACCGGAAGAGGGGCACTTTTTCTGACCATGCCCACACCAAACCACTCTTAGTTTGACTGAGTGAGGCAACTTTTAATGGCCACAAACACATTGAATGTGCACGTTGACAACATGCCATGCACAAATTTACTGTCCATGGCACTTTCAATGACCACGCCCACACATAACCATGCACACTTTCACTGTCCATGGCAGATTTCAATGACCACGCCCACACAGAACTGTGAACACTTTTCCTGGCCACAGCAACTTTGACTCGCCACGCCCACTTTGATGAACCACAAACACTATTTTGGGACACGCCACGTTTGGCTGGCCACACCCTCTTTTACAGATCTTGCAAACTTTGACCACAGACACTATGTCCACAGCCACAACATGCCACGTTTCATGACAACACCCACAGTGACTGACCACGCCCACACCAAATCATGCCCAGTTTCACTGGCCACAGACACTATGAATGACCACGTGCATACAATACCATGAACATTTTACTGGCCATGCCAACTTTGCATGGCCACTACATGCCAGCTTTCTTTTATTTTTGAACATGCCAACACCAATCCAAGACGACTTTTACTTTCCAAGGCCACTATGAATGACCACGTGAGCCCAATACCATGAACCATTTTACTGAACATGCCACCTTAGACTGGCCATGCCTACTTTGACTGAACTCACCCACATTTACTGTCCACGGCAACTTTGACCACGGCAAGAACATGCCACGTTTTTATGACTGACCACACCCACTTTGACTGACCACGCCCACACCAAATCAAGCTCACTTTTCCTGTCCACAGCAACTTTCAATGACGACGCCCACAATAAAACACACTTACACTGGCCTCGACAAGTATGACTCGCCACGTCCACTTTGACCACTGCTACAACTTGCCACACTTTCTTTGACTAACAACACAGACTTTGACTGACCATGCCCACACCAAACCACGACCACTTTCAATGGCCACAGCCACCATGAATGACCACGCCAACACAGAACCAAGAACACTTTTACTGGCCATGCCACGTCTGCAAGGCCACTCCCATTTTAACTGACCTCGCCCACTTTGACTGTCCACGGCCACTTTGACCATGGCCACAACATGCCACCTTTCTTTGATTTACCACACCCACTTCAATTGACCACACCCAGAACAAACCATGCACACTTTTACAGGCCACCGCAACTTTGAATCACCATACTGACTTTGACCATGGCCACAATGTGCCACGCTTTCTTTGATTAACAACACCCACTTTGACCTACCATGCCCACACCAAATCATGCCCACTTTTACTGGCTACTGACAACATAAATGACCACGCCCACACAGAACCACAAACACTATTATGGGCCACGCCACGTTTGGCTGGCCACGCCCACTTTTACAGATCTTGCAAACTTTGACTATCCACGGCCACTGTGACCACAGCAACATAATGCCACACATTCATTGATTAACAACACCCACTTTTCCTGACCACGCCCAAACCAAACCACGCCCAGTTTTAATTGCCACAGCCACCATGAATGACCACACCAACACAGAACCAAGAACACTTTTAACGGCCATGCCACATTTGACTGGCAAAGCCCAATTTAACTGAACTTGCCCACTTAGACTGCCCACAGCCACTTTGCCCATGGCTGCAACATGCCACGTTTCTTTGATTGACCACACCCACTTTGATTGATCACACCCACACCAGGCCAGAAACACTTTAATTGACCAAGCCGATTTCCACTGGACATGCACACTTTGACCACGGCTACAACAGGTCACAGCCACTTTGTCTGAACATGCCCATACCAAGCCATGGTCACTTTAACTGCACACAGCGACTGTGACTGGACATGGACTCTTTGAGTGATCATGGCCACAATATGCCATGCCCACATTTACTGGATAATCTTTCCCGGCCACCAGTTCTTTAATTTAACAAGCCCACTATGACTGGACATGTCCAGTTTCACTGTCCACACACACTTCTCAAGTCCACGCCAACTTTGACAGAACACACCAACTTTGACTGACCATGCTGAAAATGGCTGACAATGCCCTCTCCTGGCTTCATTTGAATACATGTGTTTTTCACTTCAGCGGGAGAACATATGTTTCCTTCCACAGAGCATTAATAGAGATGTTGCTTTCTCTATCGTTTGAACAGATGTGTTTTTTATTCAACATTAATAGAAACGTGTTCCTACCCAGAGCCTTAAGGGACATGGTGCTTCCTTTCCTCTTTTTAACACATGTGCTTTTCTCTTCAGCATTAATACACAACTTTTCTTACACAGATCCTAAAAAGAGGTGTTGCTTCATCTCCTCATTTGAACACAAGTATTTTATTTTCAATGTCAATACACATGTTTTCTTACAGAGAGCAATCAGAGAGATGTTGCCTCCTCTCCTCGTTTGAATACACATTTTTTTCTTGTCTGTGATCATACACACATTTACTTACAAAGAGCATTAAGCGTGATGTTGCCTCCACTCCTAGTTTGCACACGTCTTTTTCTCTTCAGCGTCAATACACACGTTTAACTACACAGAGCATGAAGAGAGTTGTTGAGTCCTCTACTCTTATAAACACATGTGTTTTTGTCTTCAGCATCTATACACATGTTTTCTTACATAGAGCATTAAAAAAGATGTTGCTTCCACTCCTCGTTTGAACACATGTGTTTATGTCTTCAGTGCCAATACACACATTTTCTTACACAGAGCATTAGAAATGTTGAGCCCTCTCCTTGTTTAAATACATGTGTTTTTATATTCATCACACGTACACATGTATTCTTACAAAGAGCATTAAGAGAGATGTTGCTTCCTGTCCTCGTTTGATCACATATGTATTTTTCTTCATCATCCATACACACACGTTCTTACACATAGCATTTAGATAGTTGTTGCTTCCTCTAATTGTTTACACATGTGTTTTTATCTTCCACATTGATACACACATTTTCTTACACAGAGAATTAGGAAACATGTTAGTTACTATTCTCTCCACTTTGACGGGCCACGTCCACTTTGATTGGCCACAGCCACTTTGACTTACCACGC
Organism: Sigmodon hispidus; assembly: GCA_004025045.1. NCBI lineage: Eukaryota > Metazoa > Chordata > Mammalia > Rodentia > Cricetidae > Sigmodon > Sigmodon hispidus. Next base: position 35,999 of record PVIH01017123.1, read on the forward strand.
CCACACCAAGTCACTCCCATGTTGACTGGCCATGGACACTTTCAATGTCCACGGCTACACAGGAAGACGGCCACTTTTTCTGAACATGCCCACACCAAGCCACTCTTAATTTGACTGAATGAGGCCACTTTGACTGGCCATGAACATGTTGAATGAGCACATCGACAACATGCTACGCACACTTTTACTGTGCACAGCAGATTTCAATGACCACGCCCACACAGAACCATGAACACTTTTCCCAGCCACTGCAAATTTGACTTGCCACACCCACTTAGACCATTGCCACAATGTGCCACACTTTCTTTGATTAACAACACCCACTTTGACTGACCACGCCCACACCCAACCATGCCCACTTTTACTGACCACTGCCACTATCAATGACCACGCACACACAATACCACGAACATTTTACTGGCCACGCCAACTTTGCATGGCCACGCTCCCTTTAACCAAGGCCACTACATGCCAGCTTTCTTTTACTTTTGAACATTCCAACACCAATCCAAGACGACTTTTACTTTCCAAGGCCACTATGAATGACCACGTGCACACAATACTATGAACCATTTTACAGGCCACGCCACCTTAGACTGGCCACACCCACTTTGACCGAACTCATCCACATTTAATGTCCACGGCCACTTTGACCCCGGCAAGAACATGCCACATTTCTTTGATTGACCACACCTACTTTGACTGACCATGCCCACACCAAAACAAGCTCACTTTTACTGTCCAAGGCAACTTTCAATGACGACGCCCACATAAAATCACACTTACATGGGCCACGACAACTATGACTTGCCACGGCAACTTTGACCACTGCCACAATTTGCCACGCTTTCTTTGACTAACAACACCCACTTTGACTTACCACTCCCACACAAAAACACGACCACTTTTTATGGCCACAGCCACCAAGAATGACCACGCCAACACAAAACCAAGAACACATTTACCGGCCATGCCACGTCTGCCTGGCCACGCCCATTTTAACTGACCTCGCCCACTTTGACTGTCCATGGCGAATTTGACCATGGCCACAACATGCCACATTTCTTTGATTAACCACACCCACTTCAACTGACCACACCCAGACCAAACCACGCACACTATTACTGACCACGGTAACTTTGAAACACCATGCTGACATTGACCATGGCCACAATGTGCCACCCTTTCTTTGATTAACAAAACCCACTTTGACTAATCATGCCCACACCAAACTATGCCCACTTTTAGTGGCTATGGACACCATGAATGACCATGCCCACACAGAACCACGATCTCTATTATGGGCCACGCCACATTTGGCTTGCCACGCCCTCTTTTACAGATCTTGGAATCTTTGACCACAGCAACTATGACCACAGCCACAACATGCCACGCATTCTTTGATTGACCACACCCACTTTGACTGACCACACCCACACCAATCCAAGCTCACTTTTTCTGTCCAAGGCAACTTTCAATGACGACGCCCACACAAAACCACACTTACATGGGCCACAACAACTATGACTCACCACGGCAACTTTGACCACTGCCACAAATTGACACGCTTTCTTTGACTAATAACACCCACTTTGACTGACCACGCCCACACAAAACCACGACCACTTTTAATGGCCACAGCCACCATGAATGACCACGCCAACACAAAACCAAGAACACTTTTACTGGCAATGCCACATCTGCCTAGCCACGCCCATTTTAACTGACCTCACCCACTTTGACTGTCCATGGTCACTTTGACCATGGCCAAAACATGCCACGCTTTCTTTGATTAACAACACCCACTTTTACTCACCACGCCCACACCAAACCACACCCAGGTTCCATGGCCACGGACACTATCAATGACCACGTGTACACAATACCATGAATGATTTTCCTGGCCTTGCCACCTTAGACTGGCCACACCCACTTTTACAGAAATCACCCACTTTGAATGTCAACGGCCACTTTGACCACGACAACAACAGGCAACGTTTCTTTGAACACACCCACTGTGAGTGACCATGCCCACTCCCAACCATGCACACTTTTACTGTCCACAGCAACTTTCAATGACCACGCTCACACAAAACCACTAACACGTATACTGGCCATGACAACTATGACTCGACACGGCCACTTTGGCCACTGCCACAATATGCCACGCTTTCTTTGATTTACAACACAAAGTTTGACTGACCATGCCCACACCAAACCACGCTCACTTTTCCTGGACACAGCCACGATGAATGACCACGCCAACACAGAACCAAGAACACTTTTATCGGCCACGCAACTTTTGACTGGCCACGCCCTCGTTTACTGATCTTCCAAGCTTTGACCTCGGCCACTATGACCACAGCCACAACATGCCAGGTTTCTTTGATTGACCACACCCACTTTGACTGACCACACCCACACCAAACCACGCCCAGTTTTAATTGCCACAGCCACCATGAATGACCACACCAACACAGAACCAAGAACACTTTTACCGGCCATGCCACATTTGACATGCCACGCCCACATTTACTGAACTTGCCCACTTAGACTGTCCACAGCCACTTTGACCATGGCCGCAACATGCCACGTTTCTTTGATTGACCACACCCACTTTGATTGATCACGCCCACACCAGGCAAGAAACGCTTTAATTGACCAAGCCGATTTCCACTGGTTATGCACACTTTGACCACGGCTACAACAGGTCACAGCCACTTTGTCTGAACATGCCCATACCAAGCCATGGTCACTTTAACTGCACACAGTGACTGTGACTGGACATGAACTCTTTGAGTGACCATGGCCACAATATGCCATGCCCACATTTACTGGATACTCTTTCCCGGCCACCAATTCTTTAACTTAACAAGCCCACTCTGACTGGACATGTCCAGTTTCACTGTCCAAACACACACTTCTCAAGTCCACGCCAACTTTGACAGAACACACCCACTTTGACTGACCATGCTGACAATGGCTGACAATGCCCTCTCCTGGCTTCATTTGAATACATGTGTTTTTCACTTCAGCGGGAGAACATATGTTTCCTTCCACAGAGCATTAATAGAGATGTTGCTTTTTCTATCGTTTGAACAGATGTGTTTTTTCCTCAACATTAATAGAAACGTGTTCCTACCCAGAGCCTTAAGGGAGATGGTGCTTCCTTTCCTCTTTTTAACACGTGTGCTTTTCTCTTCAGCATTAATACACAACTTTTCTTACACAGATCCTAAAAAGAGGTGTTGCTTCATCTCCTCGTTTGAACACAAGTATTTTATTTTCAATGTCAATACACATGTTTTCTTTCAAAGAGCAATCAGAGAGATGTTGCCTCCTCTCCTCGTTTGAATACACATTTTTTCTTGTCTGTGATCATACATACATTTACTTATAAAGAGCATTAAGAGTGATGTTGCCTCAACTCCTAGTTTGCACACGTCTTTTTCTCTTCAGTGTCAATACACACGTTTAACTACAAAGAGCATGAAGAGAGTTGTTGAGCCCTCTACTCTTATAAACACATGTGTTTTTGTCTTCAGCATCTATACACATGATTTCTTACACAGAGCATTAGGAGGTGTTGGTTCCTCTCCTCTTTGGAACACATGTGTTTTTGTCTTCAGCATCTATACACATGTTTTCTTACATAGAGCATTAAAAATGATGTTGCTTCCACTCCTCATTTGAACGCATGTGTTTATGTCTTCAGTGCCAATACACACGTTTTCTTACACAGAGCATTAGAAATTTTGAGCCCTGTCCTTGTTTAAATACATGTGTTTTTATATTCATTGCACGTACACATGTATTCTTACAAAGAGCATTAAGAGAGATGTTGCTTCCTGTCCCCGTTTGATCACATATGTTTTTTTCTTTATCGTCCATACACACACATTCTTACACATAGCAATTAGAGAGATGTTGCTTCCTCTAATTGTTTGCACATGTGTTTTTATCTTCAGCATCGATACACACATTTTCTTACACAGAGCATTAGGAAACATGTTAGTTACTATTCTCTCCAATTTGTCAGGCCAGGTCCACTTTGATTGGCCACGGCCACTTTGACTTACCACGCCCACACCAAGTCACTCCCATGTTGACTGGCCATGGACACTTTGAATGACCACGGCTACACCGGAAGACGACCACTTTTTCTGACCATGCCCACACCAAGCCACACTTACATTGACTGAATGAGGCCACTTTGACTGGCCACGAACACGTTGAATGAGCACATCCACAAAATGCTACGCACTCTTTTACTGTCCACAGCAGATTTCAATGACCACGCCCACACAGAACCATAAACACTTTTCCTAGCCACTGCAACTTTGACTCGCCACGCCCACTTTGGCCATTGCCACAATGTGCCACACTTTCTTTGGTTAACAACACCCAGTTTGACTGACCACGCCTACACCCAACCATGCCCACTTCTACTGGCCACGGCCATCAAGAAAGACCACGCTCACACAGAACCAAAAACACTTTTATCGGCCACACCACTTTTGACTGGCCACGCACACTTTAACCGAACTCACCCACTTTCAATGTTCACGGCCACTTTGACCATGGCCACAACATGCCACGTTTCTTTGACCACACCCACTGTAACTGACCAAGCTCACACCAAATCACGCCAAGTTTCACTGGCCACAGACACTATGAATGACCACGCACACACAATACCACGAACATTTTACTGGCCATGCCAACTTTGCATGGCCACGCTCCCTCTGACCAAGGCCACAACATGCCAGCTTTCTTATATTTTTGAACATTCGAACACCAATCCAAGATGCCTTTTCTTTCCAAGGCGACTATGAATGACCACGTGCACACAATACTACAAACTATTTTACTGGCCACGCCACCTTAAACTGGCCACACCCACTTTGACCGAACTCCCCCACATTTAATGTCCACGGCCAATTTGACCCCGGCAAGAACATGCCACATTTCTTTGATTGACCACACCCACTTTGACTGACCACGCCCACACCAAACCAAGCTCACTTTTCCTGTCCAAGGCAACTTTCAATGACTACGCCCACACAAAACCACACTTACATGGGCCACGACAACTATGACTTGCCACGGCAACTTTGACCACTGTCACAAATTGCCACACTTTCTTTGACTAATAACACCCACTTTGATTGACAACGCCCACACAAAACCAGGACCACTTTTAATGGCCACAGCCACCATGAATGACCACGACAACACAGAACCAAGAACACTTTTACCGGCCATGCCACATCTGCCTGGCCACGCCCACTTTAACTGACCTCGCCCACTTTGACTCTCCACGGTCAGTTTGACCACGGCCAGATCATGCCACATTAGTTTTTTGACCACACCCACTGTGACTGACCACGGCCACACCAAAGCATGCACGCTTATACTGGCCACGGCAACATTGATTGACCTTGCCAACTTTGACAGTCCATGGCCACTTTGACCATGTCCACAATGTGCCACACATTCTTTGATTAACAACACACACTTTGACTGATCATGCCCACACAAAACCACGCCCTCATTTACTGGCTAAAGACACCATGAATGACCACGCCCTCACAGAACCACGAACACTATTATGGGCCACCCACATTTGGCTGGCCATGCCCACCTTACAGAACTTGCAAACTTTGACTATCCACGGACACTGTGACCACAGCCACAACATGCCACGCTTTCTTTGATTAACAACACCCACATTTGCTGACCACGCCCACACCAAACCACGCCCAGTTTTAATTGCCACAGCCACCATGAATGACCACACCAACACAGAACCAAGAATACTTTTACCAGCCATGCCACATTTGACTGGCCACGCCCACATTTACTAAACTTGCCCACTTTGACTGTCCACAGCCACTTTGACTATGGCCGCAACATACCACGTTCCTTTGATTGACCATGCACACTTTGATTCATCATGCCCAAACCAGGCCACAACCACTTTAATTGACCAAGCCGAATTCCACTGGTCATGCACACTTTGACCATGGCTACAACAGGTCACAGCCACATTGTCTGACCACGCCCACACCAAGCAATGGTCAATTTAACTTCACACAGCGACTGTGACTGGATATGGACTCTTTGATTGATCATGGCCACAATATGCCATGCCCACATTTACTGGATACTTTTTCCCGGCCACCAATTCTTTAATTAAACAAGCCCAATATGACTGGACATGTCCAGTTTCACTGTCCACACACACTTCTCAAGTCCACGCCCACTTTGACAGAACACACCCACTTTGACTAACCATGCTGACAATGGCTGTCCACGCCCTCTCCTGGCTTCATTTGAATACATGTGTTTTTCACTTCAGCGTGAGAACATATGTGTCCTTCCACAAAGCATTAATAGAGATGTTGATTTCTCTATCGTTTGAACAGATGTGTTTTTTCTTCAACATCAATAGAAATGTCTTCCTACCCAGAGCCTTCAGGGAGATGGTGCTTCCTATCCTCTTTTTAACATATGTGATTTTCTCTTCAGCGTTAATACACAACTTTTATTACACAGATCCTAAAAAGAGGTGTTGCTTCATCTCCTCGTTTGAACACATGTATTTTATTTTCAATGTCAATACACATGTTTTTTTACAAATAGCAATCAGAGAGATGTTGCCTCCCCTCCTCGTTTGAACACACTTTTTTTCTGGTCTTTGATCATACACACATTTACTTACAAAGAGTATTAAGTGTGATGTTGCCTCCACTCCTAGTTTGCACACATCTCTTTCTCTTCAGCGTCAATACACACATTTAATTACACAGAGCATGAAGAGAGTTGTTGAGTCCTCTACTCATTAAAACACATGTGTTTTTCTCTTCAGCGTAAATACACACGATTTCTTACACAGAGCATTAAGAGGTGTTGGTTCCTCTCCTCGTTTGAACACATGTGTTTTTGTCTTCAGCATCTATACACATGTTTTATTACATAGAGCATTAAAAAAGATGTTGCTTCCACTCCTCGTTTGAACACATGTGTTTATGTCTTCAGTGCCAATACACAC
>PVIH01017124.1:0-43043 GCA_004025045.1 Sigmodon hispidus
TTAAACTTTATTTATTTATTTATTTATTTGCCTTGGTGTTTGCCTGGAACTGGAACTACAGACAGTTGTGAGCTGCCATGTGGGTGCTGGGAATCGAACCCGGGTCCTCTGGAAGAGCAGACGGTGCTCTTAACCGCTGAGCCATCTCTCCAGCCCCTAATTTTTTTTTCTATTGGCAAATGAATATTCAAGGCATACTAACTAATGCTTTCAAAAGGAAAAACTACAATGATAAACTTGGTGGAGGAAAAAAGGGGTGGAGTGAGACTATTCCATATGCTGACATGTCTTTGTTAGACAGCGATGGCAAAGACTGCAAACATTACATATTTCTCTTTATTACAGTACAGTACACAAGCATTACAGTAGTCTTCTATTTTAACGAGTCTTCCCAGGATCTGTCAGTCATGGCTGCCACACATACTCAGCACCTAGCTTTGCTCTCTATGTGAGGATGACAGGGAGGGTTATCAGCCACTTGGAGCTTCTCTGCTAAGAAAGGACCCTTCCAACCTCCTGACATCAGTCCCTAAGCCAGGCAGGTTGGACCAGCTGTGACTACATGGTAAGTTCTGGGCTAAATGGAACTGAATGACACTCCAAAACTAAAAATAAAGAATGAAAAATTGAATGTAGATGCTAGGAAGAGACAGTCAGTTTGATATAATAGTTAGGGTTACAGAGCCCTTACATAACATGCACAAGGCCCTAGGTTCCAGCCCTAGCGTCACAAAGGAAAAAAACTTAAGGACAAGTCGATGAAGGACAAATAGTGTGGAAGGCTCTACCCCGACGAAGTGCTTGGTTAAGATGCATGAGAGGTGACTAGTACTCACCTAAGCATGATGCCGCCCAGACGAATGGCTCTCTTCCAGTCTTTCAGGGTGGACTTGCCGGCCAGATGCACAAAATGCTTGGGGCTAATCAGCTGGTCATTGAACTACAGTTAAAAAAAAAATCCAAAGTGGTCCAGTGTCAACTTAGGTGGATCAACAAGGAAGGAAAATAAATGCTACTTGGTATACACAAAACCCCAGACAATAGTACAGGCCATGTCAGTGTCACTCAATGTCCTGCCTATGGCAGCAAACATTATCCCTCTCTGAGTACCCGTCCTTTCCTAGGACAAAGTTAGAGAGAATGAGGATGAGATAAACATGCTAAAGATATCTACAAATCCCTTTTGAGTCCAGTGTCCAGAGGGTGGTCAAGTAACTGAAGAAATGTAAGTAGTGCTACAGATGGATAGGCCAGGGAGATAACTATGGGTAAAAGTGCTAACTGTACAAGGCTTCAAACTGACTTCAATCCCAGAAATCACTTAAAGAGCAGATGCTGTGAAGCACATCTGTAGTTCCACCTCTTACTGTGAGATGGGAAGCTAGAAGACTGGTTAGCCTGGAATACTCAGTACAGCAGCAGAAGTCACAACACACAGTCACACAGACACACACACCGACATACACACACAGACAAAAAAATTATTTTTATCTTAAGTTACATATATGATCTCATTTACTATAGCACAGTCTATGTGCTGTATAAATGTGTGTTTGCATTATATGCATGCATATTGATAAGAATGATTACTATTTTAATATATAAGGTTCCAATTTTTTTTTCCTGAGACAGAGTTTCTTTGCATAGTCCCAGCTGTCTTGGAACTCAGAGATCTTCCTGCCTCTGCCTCCAGAGTACTGGGATTAAAGGTGTGCACTACTATTCCCAGCTGGAGATGTGTATTTTGAGATGGGCACAGCCATGCTGAGAAAGTCCAAAGCCTCAGACCATGGGGCAATTGGCAAAACCTTTACCTATATGGCCCAGGCTTACAAGTACAAGTGCTTACGAATAACTGAGCAATGTAAGCACAGACTAGCAACTGCAGCTTTGGCCTCCCAGACGTTTACACCTGTAGACTTACTACCAAGACTACCTAACCTCTCTCTGTGCTGTACCTAAAATATAATACACTGAGGGTCCAGGTGGCAGTAAAAAGGACTCCACCTGACCCCAGCTTTACTGTACATGTGTCTGTCCTTTCCTCATTCCCTCGATGCCCTAGCCAGGGTTCCAGGACCCAAGCCATGTATGTAGGAGGGGCAGCTGCCAAGCCTGACAGGCAGAGTTCAATCCTCAAATGCTTCCACAGAGAAAGGAGAGAAGAGACTGCTGCAAACCTCCTTTGCCCTTTGCATGGGCACCACACAAAATAACTGAAATAACTTAAAAAAATTAAAGATGAGGGCTGGAGAGATGGCTCAGAGGTTAAGAGCACCATCTGTTCTTCCAGAGGACCCGGGTTCTGTTCCCAGCATGTGGTTACATGGTGGCTCACAACCACCTGACTTCAGATCTGGTGCCCTCTTCTGTATACTGTAAACATAATAAATAAATCTTTAAAAAAATAATAATGATAAAAATTAAAGATGAATACAGCTGCAAAACAAAAAGCTGTTGATTGGAGCTGGAAGTATAGCACAGAAGCAGAGCACTTGGCCAGCATGTTCCAGACCCTAGATCAGAGCCCTACTTTTCCCTGCAGAAGCTGATCTGTGAAAGACAGAGATAAAGCAATGAAACAAAGAGAGAAGACAGTTACCTTGACACACTTCACATTTATTCCTGGACACACGAACTTCTTCCAGAGGAGAATGGCTTTGCTCTCTCCACAGGTTATAGGGTAAGCAATCTCCATATCCTCGTTTGCTTCTATACTGCTTGCATCTGAAAACGGAAAAAGCGATCTGCTATTTGAACAACGCTTCCCTAAACTTAAATTCCAAATGTACAGTTTTTGGGTTCCTTTCAGGCCTTATTTATTTGTTTGTTTGTTTGTTTATTGGGCAGGGTCTCATGTAGCCCAGGCTGGCTTTGAACTCAGTACACAGTAAGGATGACCTCAGATTACTGATCTTTGCACTATTAACTGAGCTATATTCCCACCACTAACAGAGAATTCTTTAAAAAAGACAAAAACAAAACCCAACATTTTAGTTCTTAGTATATCTTGTGAGCTGGTAATTACTTCCTGTGTTTTACATATAAATACATGGACTTCGAAAGAGAAGTGAGTTTCCCAAGAACACAGAGTGAAAAATCTAAGAAGTCAGATTTGCTTAGTTTCTAAGTGTTCTTTCATTGACAATTTTCCCAGTCAATGCAATACCTCTTCAGTCTTCACCTGCAGCCTCACCTAATGACAGGGATCAATCTAAAAGCCCCCATTTCTTTGTGGGATTATTATTTATTTATTTTTTTTTTAAAAACTTTATTTTATTTATTTATTTGCCTTGGTGTTTGCCTGGAACTGGAACTACAGACAGTTGTTAGCTGCCATGTGGTTGCTGGGAATTGAACCCGGGTCCTCTGGAAGAGCAGACGGTGCTCTTAACCGCTGAGCCATCTCTCCAGCCCCCTCTTTGTGGGATTATTTTTCTAAGTCAGGGTTTTGCTATATAACCCAACCTCAAACATGTGAATCTCAGCCTCCTGACTGTTGGGATTACAGGTATATCTCACCATGCCCAGTATGATGAGGGGAGTGGAGCTGGGATGGACAGGTGACTGAAGTGAATCTAGGTCTTTGCACATGCTAGGCAAGCATTTCACTACTGAGTTTATGCCCCATGTGTATTTAATAGAGCTCACCTGGAAATCAGAGGGCAGAGCCAAACCAGTGGATCAGAGAGACAGAGGAACAGGCCACTGCCACTTCTCACCAGCCACTCCTCACAATCCTCAGACCCAGTGCCTCTCAGTCCTCAGTCAAAAGGGAATGGGGTCAATGGTCTCTCTCTCTCTGCCCAGCTATCTTACTTCCTCAGGTCAATTTTCCCAGTGCTAGAATTAAAGGTGTGTAGCACCACTGCCTGGCTTTCTTTGGCCTTGAACTCACAGAGATCAAGAGGATCTCTGCCTTCTGAGTGCTGAGATTAAAGGAGTGGGTCATCATTCCCTGACCTGCAAGGCTAAATGTGGTTTGGCTGTCCTCTGATTTTTCAGGCAGACTTTATTAGATATACACTATATCACCCCAAATCTTCTGGCCATGAACTTGCTCTACAGTGCAGATAGGTCCTAAACCTCTGATTCTTTTGCCTCAGCTTTCCAAGTAGCTAGATTTACAAATTCACATCACAGGCCCATGGTTTCCTTTACCACCCTCCCCAATAGTGCTTAGGGATCCCACATAGAGACTCAGCTAAACACTTTATCCCACTCCTTTGTAGAATTTTTTTTTTCTTTTGTAACATATTGATGTTAAGTGATCAAGTGACAGGTCTGCCATCTTTTTGGTTGGCTGGTTATTTTTTTAGATAGTTTTTCTATGTAGTCCTGGCTGTCTAGAGCCTTGACCTCATAGATCTATCTGCCTCTGCCACTTGTGTGGTGGGATTAAAGGTGTGGGCCACCATGCCTGCAAGTCTGACACCCTAATTGGCAGTATCAGTAGCTACACTGCATTGGTAGGGACAGAAAAGAAGGCACAGAAGGCCAGAAATTATAAGCTGGGAGCACAGCTTGGTAGAGGAGCACCAGCCTGGTTTGGTCAAGATCCCAGGTTCCATCCCCAGAGATTTAAAAACCAAACATACAGAAACTCTCAACCAACAAGCTGAAGTCAAAGGTACTGATAGAATAACAGAAAGACTTACCAATTCCTTCTTCAATTTTGTGTATCGTGTGCGTTTCTACAGCTACAACTGCTGCACTGTTCTCTGACGCAGCATCATAAATCCTGTTGCAAAAGTGTCCATCAATAAAAAAACCACATAAATCATGAAAAAAATTAATATTCACAGCATAAAGTTAAGGCATTTGTCTTAATCTATCTCAAAAAGAGTAAAGTAGGTGTTTTACAAAGTACCTTAGTACTTTGACACGTTTTCCACTGTACTTAAACTCCAAGAGGCACAGAATGCACAGCAGTTAATGCCAGGAAAATCAAACAACTCACCTCACCCAGTAAATTACTATTTGCTACCGTGCACTACTTTGACTATTGTACTACACAAACTTTTTCTTTAATATCTTTAAATATTTGTCACTTACGTGTATAAAACCATGTGACTGCTTGTACACACATATGGTGATATTGTTATGCCTGGGTGTAAGAATACTGACAAGTACCACCAGGGAGGCTGTAAAGAGTGAGGATTTTATGGTTACATATAGGTTCCTATGCAGAAAGGCTAAGGACCCCAGCCCCAACAGGTGGGCTTTAAAACAAATCATACGTAAGCAAGATGGGACACACCTTAGCATTTCAGGATTGGGCAAAGGGGTAAGGTATAGCAGCAATTGGTGCAAATCCAACTTTTGAATCCATTGGCTGCTGCCTTCACTCACAGACCTGGGCCCTGCCCCAGTATCACCATGAGAATGAATCCAGGTCCTTACAATAGGCTATATATTTAATAAAACCAGTCTGGATTATCAGAGAGCAGATCCACCCACAATCAATTCAGGAGTGGTAACTCACACCTTTAATCCCAGCCCAGGGAAAGATGAGGAGAGGTAACCTACACCTTTAATCCCATACTACTCCAGAGACAGAGATTCTTCTGTGTTTCTGTGAGTTCAAGGCCTAAGTAGCAAATAGTAGTAGCTCACACCTTTAATTTTAACTTGGATGTGAAACAACTGGGTGAAGAAGGTATTTAAGTGGGGGGGGGATGGGGAAATGTGGAGAAGAGAGAATGACCTGATGTGGCAGGAGGGGAAGGGACCTTGAATAAGGATGTACAAGGATAGAAAATGTGACTTTATTCATAATAATAATAATAAAAAAAGGTACTTAAGGCAGGCATAGGAAGACATATTATTCAGTAGAATCTAGAATATAGCTGGGTGAGATCTGTATTATGAATGAGACTGCAGAGGCAAATGTCAGGGGAAAGCTGAAATATCAGAGAGGAAGCACCACAATCAGTTCTCACCCAGTTGTCTTGCAACTGCTTAGCTCCTGGTTGCTTCTGTGTCAGTCTGGTTTCTGCAAAGCCCTTATATACCCTATCCCATTCAGATTAGAATTAAAGGCGTAGCCTTGAACTCACAGAAAGGAAGGGTGGAGGTCACCAGTCCCAGCTTTCCCTGTGCTCTGTGTGTGTGTGTGTGTGTGTGTGTGTGTGTGTGTGTGTGGTGTGAGACTGACTCAACTGTTTATCTTTGTGTTCAAAGTTTAAGAATTTCCAAAAAAAAAGAATTTCCTGAGCTGTCTGTCTAAGATTTGACTGTGTGCTCTCTCCCCAATATTCAGGTTTTATTAAATATGTAATATATATCCACAGAGATTCGAGTGTGATCTGTTTCCTCTCTCTGATATTCCAGCTTCTCACTGATACCCTTTAATATAATAGTACCTTGTGTTGTGGTAAAAAACCCAACCATAAAATTATTTTCATTGCTACTTCATAACTCTGATTTTGTTACAGTTACAAGTTGTAATTTGTTTTCTGATGGTCTCAGGTGACCCCTGTAAAAGGGTCATTCAACTCCCAGAGGGGTTATGGCCCAGAGGTTGAGAACCAGTGTTTTAAAAATGCTCACAGTAGAGGCTGGAGAGATGGCTCAGAGGTTAAGAGCACTGACTCTTCTTCCAGAGGTCCTGAGTTCAATTCCCAGTAACCACATGGTGGCTCACAACCATCTATGATGACCTCTGGTTCTGTATACATAATAAATAAATAAATGAAAAATCAAACATGAGACTGCTCCAAGGCAACCAGCAGTCATCACAACTACCACCAAACAGGAACCAAACAGGAGGCTATGCAATCTAAGACCACACTCTTCTCTCCTCCTCACCCTGCCCCACCCCAGAACCCGCTGTCCTACTAGGCTGGCCCCCCCACAAGTCTCTTTCTCGGTCTGTTTCTTTTTTGGTCTAGTTACGCCTCAGTGTTTCTTGGTTTGTTCTGTTTCTGTGATTTTTAAAAAAGATTTACTTTTTTGAGTGAATACCTGTATACATGTACACCCCATGCTTGCAGTGCCCACTACCATGTGGGTGCTAAAAACTGAATTACGGTCCCATTCAAGAGCAGTCTGTGTTCTTAACTACTGAGCCATTTCTTCAGCTCCAAATTTTATATATTAAATTGTTTGTGTGTGTACATATGCTGGTTTTCTTTTTTCTGTTTTGATTTATGGTTTTGTGTGTGTGTGTGTGTGTGTTTTAAGGTATGAGTGCTCCATCTGCATGTATCCCTGCACACCAGAAGAGGGCATCAGATCTCATCATAGATGTTTGTGAGCCACCAGGTGGTTGTTGGTAATTGAACTCAGAACCTCTGGAAGAGCAGCCAGAGCTTTTAATTACTGAGCCATCTCTCCAGTCCCTTGTTTTGTTTTTGTTTTTCCAGACAGGGTTTCTGTACATAACCCTGGCTATCCTGGAATTCACTCTGTAGACCAGGCTGACCTTGAACTCAAACTCAAAGATATGCTTGTCTCTGCCTCCTGAGTGATGAGACTAAAGACATGTGCCACCACTGCCCAGCTTGAAAGGGAAACTTCTTACATTTTATCTTTTAGGTCTAGCATATAGCATAGCTTGGTGGTGGATGACCTGTGCAGCACGAGAGAGGTCTGATTCTAGACACTGCAAAAGCATTTTAGTCAACTTTCCTTTCTAATTGATTAATAGTGATCCTCTCAACTCCCAGGCCACTCAACCCTTCTTAGTCTTCACTATGTTAGGATTCCAAATTATATACATGCACTATATTACAACTAGATTGCAAGCTTCACGATGGCAAGGACCCTATACGCTATTTCTTCTAATGCCTTCATAATGCATCATCACAGTGATGGTGAATAGATATTTATGATAACTGAGCTTGATAATTCCATGAGAATTTTAGAACTTAGGCAGAAATGTGTTTTGGAGGTGCCTTGTTTAAGTTTCTGAATTAACATTGTACTTGAGAAACATGCACCTGGTCCTGTGCTAATAGTGTAGAGGGAGAAAGTGAGGGGACCATGTAACTCACCCTCTGGGAGCTCACACTGTAAAGACAAAGACACTAAGGAACAGTTGTTGCAGTAAATGACAGTGTGACATGGCTATGTACATCTGGACTCCTGGAAATTGGGAAAAAGCAGGAAGAGTGGGTGTTCAAGGCTAACCTGGGCTTCACGAGACTCTCAAAAATTACGAAAAATATAAATAAAACAAAAAGCCCTAAGATGACAGAAGGAGCACCGATTACTGAGAAGAAAACTCAGCCAGCTTTGACTGATTTGAATGCTCACGCTGTACTAAACCTCTGTACAGTTCTTTTTTTTTTTTTTAAGATTTATTTATTATGTATACAGTATACAGAAGAGGGTACCAGATGTCATCATAGATGGATGTGAGCCACTATGTGGTTGCTGGGAATTGAACTCAGGACCTCTGGGAGAACAGTCAGTGCTCTTTACCCATGAGCCATCTCTCCAGCCCCCTCTGTACAGTTCTTATTTCCCCATCCTTCTGTTCTCCCAATAACGCATTTTCAGAAGATCCATGTCTAGCCACTTACCCTTGTTGCACAGGCTGTAACTGCAAGATCACTTGGGTTTTAGTGTCTTCAGGGTTCTCCCCTTCGTTTCCTTCAGTGGGGACCACAACCACATCTCCCACTGGGACACTCACTTCCGCATTAGCCATCTTTCACATGAAGTCAGCTAGCTGGGGCTGCCGTGAAAAACAAAAAGCATGAGTAACTTCATCTTGAAAGATGTAACTGGGGCTGGAGAGATGGCTCAGAGGTTAAGAGCACTGACTGTTCTTCCAGAGGACCTGAGTTCAATTCCCAGCAAAACCACATGGCTCACAACCATCTATGATGAGGTCTAGTGCCCTCTTCTGTAAAACTGTATGCATAATAAATAAATCTTTAAAAAAAAAAAAAAGAAAGATGTAACTACAGGAGAGGAACACAGTTCCAAGATAACAAACAGTTCCAAGCACCCTGGGATACCATCCTCTGCAAGGTATGAGGACCGAGCAAACTGACAGAAGCTGACATGGGCTCTTAGTTTGCTCTCCTAGTGCATGTGATTCAGCCAGTGGTCTGCCAGAGCCAACTCTGCCAGCCTCTCAGACCTAAATGTGCGTCTCCTCTTCTCTTCAGTTTAGAGACACCAAATTGGTAGTTTGGGATTGCAGGACTGGGATTACATACAACACTGAAATTAACAGCACTGAAATTTAAGGCTTTGTTGTTGAGGTTTTCTTTGTTTTTTGTTTGGTTTTTTTTTTTAAACTTTATTTATTTATTATTTATTTATTTGCCTTGGTGTTTGCCTGGAACTGGAACTACAGACAGTTGTTAGCTGCCATGTGGGTGCTGGGAATCGAACCCCGGGTCCTCTGGAAGAGCAGATGGTGCTCTTAACCGCTGAGCCATCTCTCCAGCCCCGAGGTTTTCTTTGTTATGTTTTTGAGACATAGTCTCACTATGAAATGCTGTCTGACCTGGAAGTCCACATGTAGACCAGGCTGGTTTCAAACTCAAAGATGAGCCTGCCTCTGTCCCCTGCTTCTGGGATCAGAGGACTTTGTTTTGTTTTTGAGAAGGGAATATTAGTAAGTAGTCCAGGCTGGCTCAACTTGCTGATCCTCCCACCTCTGCCTCTCAAGTGCTGGAATTACAAGCATGCACCACACCTGGTTTGTTTTGTCTGTGGATAGATTTACAACATAGACTAGTCCAATCACAAAGAGCAAGTCCTGGAAAGTAGGAAACATAGCTATTTTAAGGGCAAGTAGGCATTACATATCAACTATAAGACATTACATACAGTGCTCTATCCTTTATAAATAAATATTCAGTATCTGGGTCCAGCTGCATAGCTGTTAATAAATGTGAATTCAACAGACAATCTCTAAGAAACCTTCCTTCCTTCTGTCCTTCCTCCCTCCCTCCCTCTCTCTCTTTCTTAGTCAGGGTTTCTCTGTGTGATTCTGGCTGCCCTAGAACTTGCTCTGTAGACCAGGCTGGCCTCAAATTCAGAGATCCTGATGCTGGGATTAAAGACATGGGCCACCACCAAAAGGCTAAGAACTTTTCTTTTTGAGACTGGGTGTCATTCTGATGCCTAGCCTAGTCTCAAACTCAAAGCAATCCTTCTGCCTCAGTTTCACTGTGCTGGAATTACAGGGTGTGTGTCACCAAGCATGGCTCTAAGAACTTCATGTCTAGTTTTATTTTTAGGGATAGTCTCAAATGGCTGACTTGGAACTTGCTATGGAACAGAGAATGGCCTTGAACTCTTAATCTTCCTGCTTACAGTGAGAGTCCTAGGACTAAGGTGTGTACCTCCACAAGGTTCACAGGAACATCTCAGTTCCTCAGAATGAATGGAGAAGACCTCGTCTTGCAGAGTTACTGAGGAAGCCATCACCAAATACCATGTGCTCCTTCAATTTAAAGTACTAACCCAACCTTTCATTTTATTGTTGTTTGTATATTTATAGATAGATGACTGCCAAGGCATACATGTAGACGTCAGAGGACAACCTTCAGGACTCAGTTCTCTCCTTCCAAAATCAGGTATCAGGCACTGCTACCTATGTTGCTATCCTGCTGTCCCCATTGTCCCAATCTTTATGAAAACTGAGGGTCTCTGGATATCCTGCCACTGTTAGCCTTTAGAGTTTGGGAAAATTGATTTTTTTCCAGTGCTGGGAACCCAATGCATAATGGGAAAGGCTCTAACACTTGAGAGTACCCTGAGCTACATCTACAATCCTTCACACTATACACAGTAGAAAAGAAAGGGGGCTAGGTGTTGTAACTCACACCATAATCCCAATACTTGGGAGGCTGAAGCAGGAAGATTATGGGGCATTTGAATACAGCTTACACTACATAAACTGAAGGCCAGCCTGTCTTTTAAAAAAGTCACTGTAGAGAGTACAGGAAAACAAACAAGCAAACTGAATTTACTAAATGAATATGTGAACATGTGAAGATGAGCAGAAGACAGCCGTGCTGGTTACAGACGCAAACTGGCTCTACCAGCCTTGAAAATACAATATGTGAGGGGCTGGAGAGATGGCTCAGCGGTTAAGTGCATTGGCTGCTCTTCTAGAGAACATGAGTTCAATTCTCAGCACCCACATGGAGGCTCACATTCATCTATCTATAATGAGATCTGGTAGCTTCTTCTGGCATGCAGGTGTAGGTGCAGGCACAACACTGTAACATAAGTAAATCTTTAAAAAAGGAAGGAGGGCTAGAGAGGTGGCTCAGAGGTTAAGAGCACTGACTGTTCTTCCAGAGGTCCTGAATTCAATTCCCAGCAACCACATGGTGGCTCACAACCATCTATGATGACATCAGGTATCCTCTTCTGTATACTGCATATGTAATAAATAAATAATTTAAAAATAAAAAAATTAAAAAAAGGAAGGAAGGAAATACATATACACAGTGTGGTGCTCAAAGTGGACCTCACTGGCCGAGGAATACTGCAGTTTTATCTACAGCATTACCTGTCAACTGGATCAGCTGTGCATAGACCTCTGAACACATACTCATGTGCCTCCAGAGCCTTTCTATTCTCTAAGCATCTTCGACCCTAATGTCCACTCCTCTATGAAGCCATCACTGCACTTTCTTTTCAGAATATCCCCCTAAATGTGGCCTGTCACTCCCTCCTGGCGCTTCCACATTGCCCTTCACTGCAGACCTCGCAGACTTTGCCATATTTATCCTGGACCTATCGTTTATGTCTTCTGCTGCTTTTGAGACTGAACACAGGGCCATGCACAGGGAGCAAGGTTTCACGATTGAACTATATCCCACAGCCCTTGGTTCCCTCCTTCCTTTCTTGGTTTTTTTTGAAACATGGTTTTTTTGGAGCCCTGGCTGTCCTATAATTGGTATGTAAAACAAAATTTAAGAGATACCCCTGCCTCTGACTCCCAAGTGCTGGGATTAAAGGCTTGCTCCACAACACAGGGCTTGTGATTGGTTTCTCAGGACAAAGTCTTGTTATATAGATCGGGATACCCTCAAATTTCAGCATATTTAGAAAACTTGTTTTCTGGTTTTTGTTTGTTTTGAGACAGGATTTCTCCACGTAACAGCTCTAGCTGTTCTGGAACTCCCTCTGTAGACCCAGCCTGCCTCAAATTGCCTCTGCTGAGATTAAAGGTGTGCACCACCCTACCCAGCACTTAGACATTGCTTTATCTAAACATCTTTGTGTCCCCTCCACTCTCCTCAGTTTTATGCCGATAGATGTTGATTCAACGTTTTTGCATGTATATATGACCTAGTCAAATTTCTTCATATCTGGCTTTTAATCCCTTTCAATTTTTTAAATGAATTCTATATCCCTGTTTTACTACATTAAACAGAACTATATTTTTCTCAAACTTGCTCCTAGATTTCCTGTTTTCCTAAGTGATGTTATCCTCTACCATTTTCAAAAATGGGAACTCAGGAGTTATTTTTGCCTCCTCTTTCTAAATTGAATCAGCCACAAAATCTTATCCAGTCTACTGTGCTTCTTCTGTGTGTGTGTGTTCCTCCCATATTCCATCTGTGCTGTCAACACCGGTATGTGGGCTCCACATCCTTACCTGAGTTTTTCCAGCTACTTTTCCATATTCTAACCTTTGGTTTTAAATCCCTCCAATTCATCCCCCATATAGCAACCAAAGTGATCCTACTAAAGGCCTTGGGCTACTTTCCCACTTAGAAATGTCAATGTTTTCCTGTTGCTGTGAAAATAAGGTGCAAGCACTTTAATGTGGCCTAAAAAAGCTTCCAGATCAGCTAGCTCCCTTCTCACAGCTGGGACACTGTGGGCTCTGTTTGTTTTCCGATTCTCAAATGTGTAACATTTCCTGGACTGAGCCTTTGAACTTGCCTTCTGGCTCTAGGATTCTTCCCCTTCCTTTGGCCTAGTCTCTATTGACCCTCTAAAGCATCACTTCCCAGGAAAGGTCCACCAGTGACTTCTCTAGGTTTGAGCTTAAGCTTGTTTCCCATCCTGTGTTTCTTTCATTGGGGTGGGGGTTGGGGGACACAGACTGTTGAGGACTGATGTAAAGCCTCTTCTGCTTAGCTACAAGTGCAGGCTGTTCTGTTACCATAGGTGTGGTTCTGCTGTGTTAACCAAGCTGGTCTCTAACTCCTGGGTCAAAGGGATCCTCCTGCTACAACCTCCAAGAGTAGTTGAAATTATAGGTTACTATTTTTTTGGGGGGGAACACTTGGGATGACCTTGAAAATCACTATGGGGGCTGTTAAGATGGCTCAGAGGTTAAGAGCACTGACTGTTCTTCCAGAGGTCCTGAGTTCAATTCCCAGCAACCACATGGTAGCTCACAACCATTTATGATGACATCTGATACTCTCTTCTGTATAATGTATACATAATAAATAAATCTTTAAAAAAAAAAAAAAGAAGAAGAAAAAAAGAAAATCATTATGTCACTAAGGATAATCTTGAACTGATCCTCCTTCAACCACTTCCCAGATGCTGATATTACAAATGTATGCCATTGTGCCCAGCTTTGCAGTACAATTCAAAAAGAAATCCTGAGTTTGTTACATACTAAACTAGCAAGGCTAGAGAGATGTATGACCAGGTAAGAGCCCTTGTTGATCTTGCAGAGGATTCAGGTTGGATTCCCAGAACCTACATGGGGGCTCACAACCACCTTAACTCCAGTTCCAGGGGATCTGATGCACTCTCGACCTTCCTAGGCATACACATGGTACATATGCATATGTGTAGGCAAAGCACTCCTAAGCATAAAAAAATAAAATCTTTTTTTTTTTTTTTTTTGTCTTAGTTTTTTTTCAGATAGAGTCTCACTAAGTAGCTTTGGCTAATCTGAAACTCACTAGGTCAGGTTGCTATAAACTAAAGGAAATCATCCTCATCCCCACTCCAGATACAGGGTTTCTCCAGAGCTCACTATAAAAACCAGGCTGCCGGGGCTGGAGAGATGGCTCAGAGGTTAAGAGCACTGACTGTTCTTCCAGAGGTCCTGAGTTCAATTCCCAGCAAAACCACATGGTGGCTCACAACCATCTATGATGAGGTCTGGCGCCCTCTTCTGTAAAACTGTATGCATAATAAATAAATAAATCAAAAAAAAAAAATTTAAAAAAAAAAAAAAAAAAAACCAGGCTGCCTTCAAACTGAGAGCTACTACCTACCTCAGCCTCCCTAGTGCTGGGATTAGACACATGTACCACCACGCCTAAGAAAGTAAATCTTAAAAAGTAAAAAAATTGGGGCTGGAGAGATGGCTCAGCGGTTAAGAGCACCGTCTGCTCTTCCAGAGGACCCAGGTTCGATTCCCAGCACCCACATGGCAGCTAACAACTGTCTGTAGTTCCAGTTCCAGGCAAACACCAAGGCAAATAAATAAATAAATAATAAAGTTGAAAAAAAATTAAATGCCATGTTCTTAGTTCTTAGTAACAGAGAAGAGTTCCCACCAATATGGTGAATCATAATTCTTTTTTTTTTTTTTTTTTTTAAACTTTATTTATTTATTTGCCTTGGTGTTTGCCTGGAACTGGAACTACAGACAGTTGTTAGCTGCCATGTGGGTGCTGGGAATCGAACCCGGGTCCTCTGGAAGAGCAGACGGTGCTCTTAACTGCTGAGCCATCTCTCCAGCCCCGAATCATAATTCTTTAGTAAGTGAAGTTTAGGTTCAATACCTCTCATTACGCTAATATAACATTTCTAGTGAGTAACCCCAAAGCAATAGCCTACTACACTGCTAACCGCAGCACCTGTGTAAACAGAAAACTTCGTCTTGTTTCTAACAACACACTCCTGAGATGAGGTGAGGAAGCTGATCCCATGGGTGTTTCACAGAAGAGACCTTGTGAAATCAGTGTGTGTTCTGTAATTCTATGAGAATACACAAAAACATGACAACATTTTGTTAAAACTTGGTCAATTTATGGGGAAAGAAGTATTACAAGGGGAGTGCGGCTCAGAGCAGAGGCCTGCCATGAACTCTCTGTGGTTCTCTTTATTGCCCTTGCTTTGCCTTGGGCTTTCTGAGACAGGGTTTCATGCAGCCAAGGCTGGCAGAGGATGATGACCTTGAGCTGCTGATCCTCCAGCCTCTACCTCCCAAACTCAGGAATTGAATGCAAGAACCCCCACACTCTGCTACTTGGGGGGCTTTGAGACAGGAGATAAGTCCAGGCTGGACCTGAATTTTCTTCCTTTTTTTTAAAAATATTTTATTTTATGTGACATGGTGTTTTGCCTGCATGTATAACTGTGTAAGGGTGTCAGATCTTGGAACTACAGACAGTTGTGAGCTGTCATGTGGATGCTGGGAATCAAACTCGGGTCCTCCGGAAGAACAGGAAGTGCTCTTAACTGCTGAGCCATCTCTCCAGCCCTGGACCTGAATTTTCAATCCTCATTCAGCTTAAAGAGAGCTGGGTTTATAGACAGGTACTAATGAGCTGCTTTTCTGTAGTTTTCAAGACAAAACAAAACAAAAAATTATTGAAAGGTGCTTGCCCTGCAAGCCTGGTCACCTGAATTAGATCTCTAGATGTGAGAGACCCAACTCCAGTCTTCTGACCTCCACTCACAGGCACAACATGGTACATGTACCCCTCTCAACAGAACTCACACAGACAGAATAGATTTAAAAATTTCAAAGTGAGCATGAAGCCAGACATAGTGGCACAAATCTGTAAAGCAGCACTTTGGAAGCAGAAGGAGCAGGGATTCAAGGTCACCTCAGTTACATAAGGAGGCTGAGGCTATATGAAATCCTTGTCCCAAAGAAGGAAGCAGGGTGCCTGTTGAGTGTGGCTCAGCAGGTAAAATCACTTGTTTCCAAACATGAAAATCTGAGTTTCATCCTCAGGATACACACAGTGGAAGAACAGAATCAAATCCTGTGTTGTCCTCTAACCTCTACAAGTACACCATGGCGCACACAACCTGTCACACGTACATGTATTTTTTTAAAAAAATATGAAACGACTCACAAATTTGTGTGTTATGCTTGTGAAGGGGCCATGTTAATCTATGTATCATTTCAATTTTAGCATATGTGCAAATGAGCAACACACACACACACACACACACACACGTCCCCTTTTTTTGAGACAGGGGCTCACCATGTAGCTTTGGCTGTCCTGGAATTTATTCAGTAGACCAGGCTGGCCTGGAATGAAGAGATATGCCTACCTCTGCCTTCAAAGTACTGGGATTAAAGGCATGAGAAAGCAACACCTGACATTTATTTTTTGAGATAGGGTCTCACTATATAATTATATAGTCCTGGCTGGTCTCAAACTCACAAAAATCCACCTGTCTCTGCGTCCCTAATAACACCAAGCTGTTGTGTATGTTTTTGACACCGGGGTTCACTGTATCCCAAGTTAGCTGTGAACTAACTATATAGCCTAGGGTGGCCTTGAACTTTTAGCAGTCCTGTCTCAGGCACTCAGGTGTTTGAATCACAAGTATGAGATCATACCAGGCTTATATGCTTTTCTTTTCTTTTCTTTCTCGTCCTCGGCATCTCACCTTGTAGACCTGGTTTGTCTGGAACTTGCTATGCAGCCCAGATACAGAAAAACCCTCTCTAGAAAAAACAAACAAACAAAGAAACACCCCAGATCCAACTGTTGTTTCCTGGTGCTGGGACTAAAGGTGTGCATCATTACTGCTGGATGAAAATAAACAACATAAAAAAGAAATCTCCAAGATGCAACTTTATTACTTAAGAAAAAAACACATTAAATCCACCCCTTTGTCATGCACTTAATAATTGAGCCAGTACCTCAGATATATAATGGACCCAGCGTGATTACACAGAACCATTATCCATAAGAAATGAAGTTCTATATAAATCAGATTGGAGATTTCTATGTAGGTGTTTGGAGGAATCAATTATGTTTTTTAAAGTCATTCCCTCAAGTATTTAAGGAACCAAAAAATAGGACCCAAACTACAGAGACAAGTGGATCTCTTTAAGTGTGAGGCCAGCCTGGTATACCAGGCAAGTTCTAAGCCAGCCAAAGCCTCAGAGAGAAAGAGAAAGACCCTGTCTTGAAATCAAGCAAACTAGGCCCCAAACTAACCCAATGAAACTCAGAGGAATGTAGCTAACCAATGGACTTGATCAAGTGTAGATGAAAAAACAAGTTATTATTATAACTGAAAAATTAAGAGCGAGCACAAGCCTTTACAGAAATGCTAGCCAAGTCAGGGGGGCTGGGCAGATGGAAAGAGTCTCCAGACATGCAGGAAACCCCTACTTCCTGGTTCTCTGACACTATGACAGGTCTCCTTTTGATAGTTCAGGGTTCCCCTGCTCCTTAAACAGCCAAGCCTTCCTGCCTCAGATTCCTAGGTCAAGATTCTGTCCTCATTTCTCTTACCTCTCAATTAGAGGACACCTGGCCCATTCCCCTGTCATTTCTGAAAATAAGGGGCACCCTCTTCCCAGTAATTATCTTCTCACCAGCCCTCATAACCATAGGTTTCACCCATCTCCCGGAGCAGAGGCTCACCCTGCCCTCCCCCTACCCACCGCGGGTGCACCCTTCTCCTTCCTACAGCCCCTCATCTTGGGAACGGAGTTCCTTCCTCCCCTAGTCCTCGATCCAAAGGACCTGCCTCCTCCTCCCTAGGTCCGGTGGCCTAGGCCTCTTCCCTCTGGCCAAGGCTGGCCCCTGCTCACACAGCAGCCCCAGCACGCCGCCCCTTCCCCCGGGCACGACCCAGGCCTGATCCAGCTCCTCCGCCCAAGGCCCAAGCTCCCAGACCCCGCCTTTGGGGGGGTACCCCGGCTCCCCCGGCCCCTCCGCCAGGACTTCCGGGCTCCTCGGTCCGGGGGCGCCAAGCCTCCCCCCACCCCCCCGCCCCGCACGCCGTTCAAGGGGCCTGGAGACCAGGTCGTGGCGGCCACGCTGGGGGCGGCCCGGCTGCTCGGGCGGACCCAGCGGCAGCGTCCCCCCACCCCCCCCGCGGCGCCGCGACGTCCGCTCGCTCCCCGGCGGCGGCGGCGGCACGCACAGGGCGTGGGGAGGCGCCCGCGGAGGCAGCAGCCCCCCGCCCCCTGCGCGCCCGCCCGCCCGCCCTCGCCGGCTGCCGCGCGGCCCCCGCGCCCGCCCCCCCCACCCCCAGCCCTCGCCGCGCCCGCGCCACGCGCCCACCCCTCCCCCCTCCTCACCGTCTCCGTCGGGCGGGCGGGCGGCGAGCGGCCAGGGCGGGCGGGCGACGGAGCATGCGCACAAGCCGCCACGGCTGCCGCCGCCACCGCCGCCGCCAAGCCGGGCTTCAACACTTCCGGCCGCCGCCGCAGCCGAGCTGGCGCCTTAAAGGGGACGCGTCCCTATTGTGGGGTCGCTGGGAGGATGCACACCTCAGCCTAGCGGTTTGGGCTATTCGTGAGTTTAGGCCTTTGGCTGTTGGAAGGCAGTATTAGAGAGATCGCGGGAGACCACTGGCGCTGAAAAATGCCTAGATGTAAAGGTCAACTTGTCTTGACTCTTGTGGAGAGCTAGGGTTTTAACCCAAATCCTGTTTATTGGTGATTACAGTTTCTCTGAGTTTCAGGTTACCAGTGTAGAATGTGTGGCTGAGCAAAGATCAGTAACCCCTTCCTGCGTTTGAACCTTGGCTCTTGGCCCAGGTTTTCCTGCTTGTTTGAGTTCTGAGTTCAAGTTTGAATTTACTTGGAACATGTACAACTTGACAGCTGTAAGCCTCTTATTTCCCAAAGGTATATGTCATGCGTGTTCAGTGAAATGATACTTAAAAAGCACTTAGGAAAATTCTTGAGGCCAGTAATATGAACTGACAAGCATTAATGTGGCCAGGCTTTGGGGAAGATGCTTTTGGTTTATAATCCTCACACCCTACTCACGATCTTTCGTTCTAATCTTAAAATATTACACATAAATATCTGGGCATGGTGGTGCACACTTTTGGTCCCAGCACTCAGAGGCCAAAGAAAGCAGAGATCTTGGCCCACCTAGTCTATCTAATGAGTTCTAAGCCAGCCAAGGCTCCACAGTGGGACCCCATCTCAGAAAAGCAAAAGAAAAGAGCGATGTGGGAAGGGGAAGAGGTCAGTGGTAAAGTACATGTTCAGGACCTGGCTTCCTTCTACAATATGGGAGGGGAAAAAAAAACAGTGTCCGGGGCTGAAGAGATGGTGCAGAGGTTAAGAGCAGTGTCTGCTCTTATAGAGTATCTGGGTTCAATTCCCAGCACCCACATGGCAGCTCACAACTGTCTGTGACTCCAGTTCCAGGGGGTCTGAAACACTCAAGTCAGTGTACATAAAATAAAATTAAACATAGGGTTAAAAAAAAAAAAAGCAGTATCCAGCAGTAATTTTTTTCTGAAGAGGAAGAATTGTTTTTCACATCTTGACATCTTGCTTCCTATACATTGTATGTCTTCTTTACGTTAAGAAAAAAAAAGTGGGGGAGGGTGGTGGTGGAGATGTCTCATATTGTCCAGGCTCCTGGAGACCTGAGTTCCATCTCTCCAACTTACAAGGTGGAAGGAGATGCAGCACGCGCGCACACACACGCATGCACACACACATACACACACACACACACACACACACACACGCACACTAAATAATGTAACTTTTGAAAAGATATATAAGTATGTATGGCGGCTATCTTTGGTTGTCAACTATATCTGGAATGAACTACAAATCAAAAATAGAGGGCACACTTATGATCTGGATGTTGAGGCAGGAGAAGACACATTCTTTTCTTGTTTTGTTGAGACAGGGTTTCTCTGTGTAGGCCTGACTGTGTTGGAACTCTCTCTGTAGTCCATACTGACATTGAACTCACAGAGATCTGCCTGCCTCAGTTAAAGGCATACACCACCACTGCTCGGTTAGATACATCCTTTTGATCAGGATCTTGAGGCAGGATGACAATTGGCCTTGATCCAGATCTTGAGGTGGGAAGTTGCTTTTTTAATCTGGGCTACACCTTCTGTTGGACAATGGAAGGGTGATGGAGGAAAGATGGGGGTTCATCATTCTTCACCTGGCTGCCCTCACCTAGTCAGTACATCCATTCCTTCACTGGCACTGAAGCCTACTTCTTAGCATCTACACAAGACCAGCCGAGACACCTAGCCTGTGGGGCTGAGAATCTACTAGATTCTTGGTCTTTCTGTTCACATTGTTGAACTGAAGCCTGGAAGTCATTCCAGTAAAATTTCACACACACACACACACACACACACACACACACACACACACACGAGAGAGAGAGAGAGAGAGAGAGAGAGAGAGAGAGAGAGAGAACACATACACAGAGAGAGATTGATTTATTCCATAAGTTTTGTGACTCTAGAGAACACTGACTAATATAGTACATGAGAGGGTTTTGAGGGGGTTTGATTGTTTGTTTTGGTTTGTGTAGCAGGAAAGGAGTCAAAGAAGAAATGCTCAGTGATTAAGGGTCTATATTGTTCTTTTTTTTTTTTTTTTTAAACTTTATTTATTTATTTATTTGCCTTGGTGTTTTGCCTGGAACTGGAACTACAGACAGTTGTTAGCTGCCATGTGGGTGCTGGGAATCGAACCCGGGTCCTCTGGAAGAGCAGACGGTGCTCTTAACCGCTGAGCCATCTCTCCAGCCCCCTATATTGTTCTTTTTAAAAACTTTTATTTACTATTATTGTGTGGGTATGTCTAATGTGTGTGTGTGACCACAGTCATGGTACGATGTGCATATGGAGGTCAGAGCACTACTTTCTTCTTTTTTGAACCACCATGTGGTTGCTGGGAATTGAACTCAGGACCTCTGGATGAGCAATCAGTGTTCTTACCCACTGAGCCATCTCTCCAGCCCAAATCTGTATTGTTCTTGCTGAGGACCCGAGTTGGGTTCTTGGCACTCTTATGGGCTGGCTCTTTATCAACTGTAAGTCTACCCCTAGAGCATCCAACCTCTACTGTGGTCTCCAGTGACACCACATTCCCATGAACAAATAGACACAGTTAAAAATAAGAAATAAAATGTTAAGGCCCCCTCCCCCAGGGATTAGACAGTAGAACTGGGTTCAGGCGGAGTGAGTGGTGAGACAGCCTGCTTTAACACCAGGCTTGGTGTTTGGGGCTCTGGGATCATGGCTGAGTCACACCCCACCCTTCTGTCTTCACTTAGAACACAGCTGCTTGCCCCACTGCTCAAGACAGTCAGCAGGACCCAGTAAGAAGACTCCATACTGTGGGTCTGTGTTTGTGCCATCAGCACAACAGCAGATGATGACCTTGAGTTTCAGCTCCTTGGCTCTGCCTCCCAAGGGCTTTGATTCCAAACTTCCTAGTTTCTGAGGTGTAGGGATAGAACCCAGGGCTTTGTAAATGTTAGTCAAGCATTTTACCAATTGGGCTTCATTATCAGCCCCAAGTCTTTGTTTGTTTAAGATTTATTTATTGTGTGGGATATTCGACCTAGCATATAGGTGAGACCACCAAAGTGAAAAATAGATGGGGTCACCCAGAGAAAATGAGCATACAGAAATAGGATGGGAGCCAGGGACCCAAAGTCAGAGAACTTTGGAACTCTCAGCCAGCCAGGGACCAAAGCTCTCCCAGGAGGACATGATGCTAACAGTATCAGAACTCCAGAGAACCCAGGAAGAAAAAACGTTTGAACAGCTACTGGGTTCCATCATCTAAGCCCATCCTGCTGGGGTAGAGTCCATTCTGAGACTGGGAAGGGGGTTAAACAGCAGTAAATGTACATGTACAGAACACACTGAATAGAGAAAACTTTAATTGTATTTACATTTATTTTGCTGTAGGAAGGAAACAGTAAAACAAGGTAATAAGACTGTTTGGCTTTAAGAGGAAAGTGATGTGAAAGCCCCCTCCCGTCAACACTTAATCATTCTTCCGGTAACTAAATGTTCACTGTGGAAACTTCGGAGTGCATATAGGATGGAAAAACACGGAATGCGCTTCTATTTATAGCTGATGTTTCCTTCCAACATTTTTCTATTAATTTTCCTCATTTACCTTCATGATTTTTTATAAATACATAATTCTGAAGTACACTTCTTTTTAATTCACTTAATGCTGTTTCTTAAGCATTGAGAAGTCTTAGTATGTTTTAGCTGTGACTTGTTTTTTGGGGTGCTGGGATCAAACCCAGTGACTGGAGCATGCTAAGAAAATGTGTCTTGTTTCTTTACAATAGGAGAGCTGCTTGGCCCCAGCCTAAGCCCAGACCTGCAATCTCTGCTACTGAGGAGGTTGAGACAATAAAGTTCACAAGTTCAGGGTTGACCTGAATTGCACAGTGAGTTCAAGGCCAGACTGGGTAGCTTAGAAAACCCTGTTTGGAAATTAAAAAAAAAAAAAAAAAAAAAATAGAAGCTGGCTGGTGGTGGCACAAGCCTTTAATCCCAGCAGAGGCAGATGGGTCTCTGAGTTCGAGGCCAGCCTGGTCTACAGAGTGAGTTCTGGACAGCCAGAGCTACACAAAGAAACCTTATCTGGAAAAAAAAAAAAAAAAACCCAAAAACAAAAAATACCCCTTCCCAAAAATGATAAGAATAAGGAAAAAAATTTTAAAAAAAGCAGTAAAGGGCCCCTCTAAGAACCCCTATCAAACACATAATACAAAGGAATAAAGATACTGACGCCCACTCTGGTTTTGTTTTACCCACCAGCGTCTTTGGGTTCTGATAGGTGACTTTGTTTAGAAGATGATTCTGTTTATTTGAATGAAAAAGAAAATTCAACAATGGAAGAGCCGTGTTTTCTGAAGGAGCAAGCATTCAGGTTGAGGGACATTACCCTTCAGGAGAGTGAAGACAGGCCCCACTGGGGAGATTATGGGTATAAACTGGACATAGGCCATCTGTGGATACAAGCCTATTTGTCAACAGTAAGGACATTAGGGTTCTGCCTAGGCTTGCTTCCAGCCTGCTAGGTCCCAGGCCCTGCCCTAAACACTGGATCTACCCAACCTCAGAGGCTCTGCCACTGCTTTTGGGATGAAAGGAGAGACTTCCTCCAGTTCCTAGGTGTGAGATAAGTAGGTGACCTGCAGAGCCTCTGCTGCTGTCCCTGGCTGCATGGGGAATCTATCAGGAGGACTTCATGCACATACCAGGGCACTCCAGATGACCCCAGGCAGTACCTTTAGAGGAAAGACTGAGACATGAATATTTTAGCTGTATCTATATAATTTTAGTTTTGATATAGGATCTTCTCCAGCCCCTATAAATACATTTTAAATGTATTTACACACATATATATCCCCAACATTTAGGTAGGCTGAGGCAAAAAGTGCTATGACCTAAAGTATACAGTGAGTTCTAATCCAGCTCATGAAATACCATCTCCAAAGCAAGTATTAAAAAAAAAAAAAAAAAAAACTCACTCTCCTCTCTGCACTCTACTTGGTCTTGACCTCTTCACATAACTCCCTAACAGTCTGAGAGTCCCCTGGCGGTCTTCTCTGCTGCCTTAAGTACTCAGTGTTCTAGTGCCCTCCTGTCCTTAGGACAAAACTTGAACTTACCAGTTTACCTGACCTTGACTTGTTTTCTTTCCATCTTTCTGCAGCTGCCTTCCAGGGGCTTCCTCCCCCTCACTTCCCACTGAACCACACCCCCAGCCACACACTGGCCCCCTCATTCTAACCCAGGGATTCTGTGGCCTTCAAAGGTAACAGCTTCCCCAGGCCGGGGACACTTCTCCCGATCTTCAGCTGCCTCCTTCCCAGGCTGGGACCTCTCTGGTCCTCACTGTCCCCAGGGACCTTCTCTTCTGTTTTAATGTCTTCTTTACCCATACCTTGGGGCTCCCTCCTGCTTGTACTTGTGTTCCCCTCCACAATACATACCCAGCAATAGACTCTCTAGGGCAGCAGCAGGTTACAGTAGTCACAGAGGACACCCTGGTACACAGAAAGATCAAAACCATTTGTTGCTAACAACGGACACTTTTGTTTCTTCCTCCCCACCCCCCACAGTTTGTCTCTCCCTTCTGCACGCTCAGAAAGTAGTAACAGATGGAGGGTGAATCAGAAAATCTGAGACTAATGTAGATGGAGACGGAGACAGGTGAGTCACGGCTTCGCCCACTCACCCCACCCCACTCCTGCCCCATCTGCACTCCAGTGTCAGGACCTAAGGAAAAGGATGACTTCCGGTTTAGGAGTCAGGGTAAGAGTAAAGGCCTGCTGGCACTGCTTATGAGACTCCATTTCAACTACAGTATCCTTACTCAAGACAGGGGGTTGGAGGTCAGAGTGGCAATCCACATCTTCAATCCCAGCACTCAGGAGGCAGAAGCAGGAGGATCTCTGTGAATTTGAGGCCAGCCTGGTCTACATAGAAAGTTCCAGGACAGTAGAGAGACCCTGCCTCAAAAAGAGGGGTGGGGGACAGACAGTGAGGGCGTGGGGGGGATGGGAAAAGCATCTCACACATAGGTAGGAGTGTGTGCTGAGGCAGAGGTGGGGAAGAGAAAACGAGACACTGAACATCTGCAGAAAGATCTTAGAACAAGTCCAGAATGTAGTGAGCACTCAAGAAATGCCAAATGGAACTGGGTATGTTAGCATAGATCTATTTTTTTTTTTTTAAACTTTATTTATTTGTTTATTTATTTGCCTTGGTGTTTGCCTGGAACTGGAACCACAGACAGTTGTTAGCTGCCATGTGGGTGCTGGGAATCGAACCCGGGTCCTCTGGAAGAGCAGACGGTGCTCTTAACCGCTGAGCCATCTCTCCAGCCCCCAGATCTATTTTTTTTTAAACTTTATTTATTTACTTATTTGCCTTGGTGTTTGCCTGGAACTGGAACTACAGACAGTTGTTAGCTGCCATGTGGGTGCTGGGAATCGAACCCGGGGTCCTCTGGAAGAGCAGATGGTGCTTTTAACTGCTGAGCCATCTCTCCAGCCCCGTTAGCATAGATCTTTAATCTCAGGAGATCTCTGGGAGTTCTAGGCCAGTCTGTTTACATAGTGGGCCTTTGTCTCAAAAAAAAAAAAAAAAAAACTCCCAACAAAAGAGAAATTCCAGATGGCATTACTAATTAATATTCCACTGACACCCACCTACCTACAGTGCTCAGTGCCCAGGCAGCGATGCCTCAACTACTCATAGGACCGTAGTTACTACAGGTATTACATGTACTGTGGTAGAAACTCTGGTCTTAACGAAGTGCTGTGTCTCTTTGTCCACTGGAGTATAAGCTCCCTGAGCCTATGACCACCTTCCCGCCCAGTGCAGGAACATCAAAGTCCATTGGAATTCCAAATTCTTTTTCCTCCATTTTCTTTTCTCTCCCCACCCTCTTGTAAACATTACTATTTTTAATAATTTATTTTTACTTTATGTACATTGGTGTTTTGCCCACATTCATGTCTGTGTGATCTTGCAGTCACAGACAGTTGTGAACTGCCATGTGGTTGCTGGGAATTGAACCCTGGTCCCCCAGAAGAGTATTCTTTTTTTTTTTTTTTTGAAATTACTTTTTTTTTTTTTTAAACTTTATTTATTTGCCTTGGTGTTTGCCTGGAACTGGAACTACAGACAGTTGTTAGCTGCCATGTGGGTGCTGGGAATCGAACCCGGGTCCTCTGGAAGAGCAGACGGTGCTCTTAACCGCTGAGCCATCTCTCCAGCCCCCAGAAGAGTATTCTTAACCTCTGAGCAATCTCTCCAGCCCCTCTTTTCTCTTCCTTCATTCTTTCCTTCTCAGAGATAGGGTCTTACTATACAGCCCAGGCTGACCTTGACTCAGAGATTTTGCCTGTCTCTGCCTCCTGAGTGCCAAGATATGTACCACCTGCCCATACCGAGACTGCACATATTTAAAAAATTATTTATCTTGGGGCTGGAGAGATGGCTCAGCAGTTAAAGAGCACTGACTGTTCTTCCAGAGGTCCTCAGTTCAATTCCCAGCAAACACATGGTGGCTCACAACCATCTATAATGAGATCTGGTGCCTTCTTCTGTATACTGTATACATAATAAATAAATATTTAAAAAATATTTATCTTTATCTTATGTGTATTGATGTATGCTTAGTGCCAAGGAGGCCAGAAAAGGTGGGAGCGCTGAGCCAACTCTATCCCCCATGCCTGGTTTTTCTTTGTTTTTCTAAAAGCTAACAAGAGCTGGGCATAATAGTACAGAAGCACTTTGGAAGCAGAGGCATGCAGAACTTTGTGATTTCGAGGCTAACCTGGTCTACAGAATGAGTTCAGGACAACCAGAGCTGACTAGTGAGTCCCAATATGTGTGTTTGTGTAATTACAAATCAAGACCTGAGCGACATGTAGCATAGACATAACTCTCAGGCTCAGAAAATTGAGAAAGTAGCCTTCACAAGTTTGATAACTTTCCTATTTTATATGCTTTGGGGTTTTGTCCGCACGTATGTGTGTTGAACCCCCAAAACTGGACTCACAGATGCTTCTGTAGCCACACAAGGAGCTAGAGAAATTATTTCTGTGGCGTGTGTAGCGTACACACGTTATATCCTCACAATACAAAGAACTAACAAGGTAACACACGGGGAAGTAAACCAGAAGCCTCTTTTTCTCACATGAGATACAGGCGCCGGGACCAACGATCACCAGCTGCCCAGATACCAAAAAATTATGCTTCCGAAATCTCTTGATGTCGATTCCGCACGCAGAGCAATCGAGTTGCCCTACGTGTGCCACTCACGACAGAAGCCCTTTTTGCCTGAGCACGCCCAGGAGCAGGGTGGCAACGCCGGCCGACCCATCTTTGGGTAAAGGTGAAAATGTAGTCTAGCCCACTTTCAATTCTATACTACTGAAGCTTGGGTGGAAACCTGGACTTTTCTGAGGCCGAGAGGAGCCTTCATAAAGAGAACTGTTTTCGGTTTTGAACAGAAGTAAAGGGAATGCAGTGAGACAATATGCAAATCAGAGCAGTGCTTGTCGGGAAGGCGCTGGTGGCTGCAAAGGGAAAGGTAGGCGGCGCTGCGGCCAACAGCTGCTTTCAGTTTGCGGTGGGAAAAGTCCACCTCTAGGCTCCTGTGGGTAACTTAGTGGGAAGGACCGAGGTTCAATCTATCAAAACTGAGAATATGCAGTCTAGTGCCACTCGTAGCTGGCCATCCTAGACCAGCATGACACAGAATCATGGGAGGAGCGAGTGACTGTAAAAGCGAAAATGGAGCAACAGGAACATTTAAGACCTCGATTCTAGGTGATGGGGGTGGGGGTAAGCAAAGCCAACCAGCACCCTGCGCCTGTTTGGAAGGACACTTTATACTGTACTTCGATGAAAGCATATGTGTGTAGGTATACATACATATACATATATATTTTAAATATATATAGTATATATTTTAAAATAAGTTCGGCGGGGCAGTGGTGGTGCAAGCCTTTAGTCTCAGCATTTGGGAAGCAGAGGCAGTTGGATCTCAGTGAGTTCGAGGCCAGTCTGTCCTACAGAGTGAGTCCCAGGATAACCAGGACTGTTACAGAAAAACACGTCTCAAAAAGCAAAACAAACAAAAATGTTCAGTCTGGTGGCTTATTCCTGCACTCAAGAGGCAGGAACAGAAACCGTACAGGGAATTCTAGCTAGCCTGTGGTAGATGTTGAGTTCCAAGCCAGCCTGGGCTACATGACACCCTATCTCAACCAAAATAAAACCATTAACTGAGTATGGTAGTGATGTGATTCCACATGGGAGGCTGCAGCAGTTCCAGGAAAGCCTAGGTTACATGAGGAACCTTATCAAAAGACAAAAAGCACCCTCAAGTGACTGGATTTTAACCTACTTATTTCTGAGACAGGCTGTTGTTTATGGCTAGCTCCCAACCCTAGCAATCCCCATCTTGTTGGGTTCAGCTAAGCCCACTTGCAAAAGATTATACCAGCTCTAAAACAACCAGTCACATGCAATTCTTCCTTAATGGCATGTGGTATTCAGCAAAGGTTACAGTATACAGGCCAAGGAACACTAGGGAGGGTCTCATCTATAGAGAGCCATTATCCTTGCTGAGTGAAGATCTTCACCTATGACCTTTGGGGGACAAAGCACCTACCCCTGAACTTTGTGGAATGCTGCCTATTTGTTTTGCTGTTGGGACTTTGAGAAGGGTAGATATTATGTCTCCTCTTAGAAGTGTCTTAACATGTAGCCAGGATTGAACTTGGCGTGGCTGCTGCTTCAGCCTTCAGAGCTAAGGAAAATAAAGACTTTCAACTGTTCAGCATGTCTACACTGTCCTCTGAATCCAGCCTCCAGAGCAACAGGATCACTGGAATTTCCCAGTAATGTTTGGACTGTTTGTGCAGACCAGAGGTCAATGTATGATGTCTTCTCTCAATCATTTCATTTTTTGAGACAGGGTGTCTTAACCTAACCATCCTCAGTTCATGTAACTTGGTTAACAAGCTGGGAGAATCCTCCTATTTTTACCTCATATAGGAGGTAAAAATTACCTCATATTTTACTGGCATATAGATACCAGTCTGGCCCAGTTTTTTCTGAGGATGCTGGGGTTGAAATGCAGGTCCTTATGTACTTTACCCACTTAGTGAGCCACCTCCCCAACCCTCACCATTTTTTACTTTATCATGTGAGCTGTGATGTGGTGCTGGGAATTGAACCTGGGTCCTCTGGAAGAGCACTCAGTGCTTCCAACCACTGAGCCATCTCTCCAGCCCCTACACTATCGTGTATAGAAGCCAGACACAATGGCATATGCATATTTTGAAACAAAAAAAAATAGATGTAGTGGGATTATGTGTTACATTTTAAATAATTGTCCCGCCTATGAGTTTAATAAAAAGCTGATTGGTTGAAGGCAGACAGAAGTGTGGATGGAGCTACCAGACTGGGAAAATCTCAGAGCAGAACAGACAGACACCAGAGATTCCAGGTGACGATGCAGAGGAAAGAAATTGAAATGCTGCTCTAAGAAAAGGTACTGAGCTGTACGGCTGAACAAGATGGGTTGAGTTCAGATGAAGGAGTTAGCAAGTTATATGCCTGGGCCCTAGGTCAATCAGCAGAAAATTAAGCAAGTATCTGTGTGTCTCTGTGTGACTGCAGGTCTGTGGGATTGCCAGTCAAACTTCTGGTCCAGGCCCAGAAAGTCTGGGCCAGAAACCACATACAAAAAATAGACTTTTGGACATTATACTTTAATATTTTTTAATAATGTATATAGAGTTTTCTGCCCTTTATGAAGTAGAATCTATAAAAGGAAGGTGACTTGCAAATAACAGTTCTCACACTGCAAAAGGAAGAGGTAGTTGGAACTGGTAGGAAGCCAGGTGGGTGCTATCAAATGTCCACCAAGGGATCCTCCTATAATCCAACACTGTTCATGTGTCTCCACACCTTTTATTTGACACATGGTCCTACTGTTTAGCCCCAGCTAGCCTGGAACTCCATAGGTAGACCAGGCTGGCCTCAAACTCAAAAAGATTCACTTGCCTGTGCTTCCAGAGTGCTAGAATCAAAGCTAACAAACCCCACCCTAAGTGCTTCTGCAACTACAAATTATCATCTCCTCAGTTTTCATGCCTTTCCACTGCATACTGAATAAAATCCCAAATCT
This sequence comes from Sigmodon hispidus, assembly GCA_004025045.1. NCBI lineage: Eukaryota > Metazoa > Chordata > Mammalia > Rodentia > Cricetidae > Sigmodon > Sigmodon hispidus. Next base: position 29,582 of record PVIH01017124.1, read on the forward strand.
CTACCATATTGAATAAGGTGTGACCAAAATATAAACCCTACCCTCTTCAACCTACCTCCTGCTGTCAAACTTTACCACTTTAGCTCTCTAGGTCTGTAAGCTCTCAGAGAATTGGCTTAGGACCCTCCATCACTCAGTCTTAAACTCTTAAGGACAAGGGTGCCTGCCTGTCTTACCCAACAGTTTGTAACCAGCACATAGAAAAAAAAAAAAAAAAAAACAAAACCAAAACAAACAAAAAAACCCAAAAGTTTAGCAAATGCAGAAATTCAACGACAAAAACCGATATGCCAAACTCTAAAGACCATCATAGAAAAATAAGGTTGGGTCAGAGAAATGGCTTAAGAACCTGGGGTTCAATCTCAGCAGCCACATGGTGGCTCACAACCATCTGTGACTTCAGTTCCAAAGCTTCAGCTATCCTCTTCTTCTTTTTTTTTTTTTCCAAACCACTTTTTTATTTATTTATTTGCCTTGTTGTTTTGCCTGGAACTGGAACTACAGACAGTTGTTAGCTGCCATGTGAGTGCTGGGAATCGAACCCCGGTCCTCTGGAAGAGCAGCTGGTGCTCTTAACCGCTGAGCCATCTCTCCAGCCCCGCTACCCTCTTCTTACCTCTTTATGCACTAGGCATATAAATGCAGACAAAAAAACTCATAAATAAATCCAAAAGAAAAAATAGCTACAGAGTTTGCCACTTAATGGCAACTAAGTCCTTGCCTGCATCCAGCACTTTGGATGACTGATGATGAGGATGGAAAGACAGGGAACAGATCAGCTCTTCCTGATTCCTGCGGCCGGGGACATTGAACGTTGAGATGTCTTCTAAACATCTCTTTGTGGAGGGGTCCCCATTTTACTGAGACCCCTGCCAGATGCTGAAACCGTGTGTTGCTTATGTGCCTAGCATATTTGGAATAGGATAAAAACAAAAAACCAAAACACTCATAGTAGTCACTAGCATTTAGTGGCTTAAAAAGAACCTCTAAGCTCAGAGCTTAACAGTTACAGATCAGCTCAGGCTTTGGAGTGAGAATTCTCAGTTCAAGTTGAGACCCTGCGTCTCTTAGGTAGAATCTTGGAAAATTTCGCAAGGGTTATTATCTCCACGATTACATGACATATTTCAAGTGGGAGACTTAACCAGATCCTCACAGACAGCTCTCGTTCAACTGTTATTAGACTACAATGTAACAGGCACGACCAGCCTTTCTAGTCCCCATGTTCTCATGCTGCCAACTACCTTGCTGGGAGTCGCAAGGTTGATACCTATAAGGAATTGTGGTCCCATTCTCTTAGCACGACAAAGGCAACCAAAAATGGCGACTTGGAAGCTATCGATTACCGGTCACGCTAGTGAAAGATATGAGTCGGAAAGAAACATGTAGGGCAGGGATTCTCGCCGAGGTAGGAAACGCAAAGCTCGCCCACGCCAACAGCCAGCCGCACGCAGCAGCTAGCACTGCCAGCTAGCCGAGCCCAGCGCCAGGCTTAACAGCTCAACCACGTGTTGAAGTGAAGTCTGCGCCTGCGCAAGGCAGGCGCGCGCCCGGCGGCCGGAAGAGCCGCGCGTTTCCGGGTTGGAGGCGGGGAGCGGTGCCGGAAGTGCTTGGGGAGGGCCGCGCAGTCGGACCGGCTGCTGAGACGAAAGCTTCACTGGGGCAGTCTCCGCATATCATGGGGAGATAGACGCTGCTGCCTGTGAGTCTTGGGCCCTGGCAGTTGAGGACGAAGAGCGGGAGGAGGGCGTCAGGACTCAGACCCACAGCGGGTCAGTCCTGGAAGATGTAGGTTGTGGAAGAGACGGGGCTGTGAGGATCCAGGCTCTTGGGACGGGACTTGGGTTCGGGCTCGCAGAAGCAGCGGCTGTTGGGGACTCGGGCTCTGAACGAGACTTAGGGAACGAGGACGTATGTGAGTTCTGCAGCATCTCAGGGAAAGCCGCTTGAGAGGAACAGGATGATGAGGACCCGTACTTTTTAGGAGGCGAGGGTAGGAACGAAACGGGGCGTGAAGACACAGGCTCCAGAGAGGTAAAAGTGGAGCAGCGAGAGGACTCGGGCTCCTAAGAGACAGAAGCGGGACAGCAAAGTCCCAGCTCCTAAGGAGTCAGAAACAGGGCAGCAAAGATGTAGGGACCGGAGAGACCGAAGCGAGCAGGAAAGACTTGAATTTGGGAGGGAATAGGAACGGACAGTGAGGACTGGGTCTACTTGTGGGACAGAATCGGGGCTTTCAGACTCAAGAGTCCCTTCAGGGACAGGGATATGAGTACCCGAGCTCTCAAATAAAAGTGAATAATCTAAGGGGTCGTGGCTGGGAAATCAGCCTCTGAGAGAAAGAGGTTTGAAAAGATTTAGCGATCTGTTCTCTGTACCCAGAGTGATAAAAGATACATTCCGGGGAAGACTTCTTAGTGTTGCCTTGGCTTTTTGCAGTTAGGGTTTTCTTGTGTCAGATACTCAAAACTCACATGAAACATCTTCGTTTTTCTTTATTGTAAATCGGATGTGAAGATGGAAACAATTTGAACTCAATTATATACTTGATTAGTGCCTTAAGCCCCGTTCCATTTAACCCTATAGAGCACAGATCTCTCTCTGTACCACAAGCAAACTGTCATGGATGGAAGTGCAGCAAAGAATCACTTTGAATTATTTTACATTTAAGGGAAGGGGAACCAAAGAAGGATTAGGGTCATGGTGAGCCTATTCTTAGGTTAAGTACTCTTACATGCAGCAAGTAGAGATGCTTAGTTCAAATTACTTGAATAAAATGCTTTTAGAATCTCTACCCTCAAACTCAGAAGAAACTTTTTTTTTTTTTTTACAGATTCAAATATTTTGGTTACTATTATGGCATTGAGATAAAATACAGTAAATGTCACAAGTGAGGAAGGGAACTTTTTAAAGTAAAATCCATTTTATTTTTTTTTTAAATAAGCTGTTGAATAAGTCACAAATAAGTGTGGCCTATATTTTTAGCAGCAACATTCTCTAAGGATTGCTTTTAGAAAAGTGACTTGGACCCAAGCACTTCCCTTCATCATATCCGTGACTGAAACTTACTCAGATGAATCAGGCCCATGAGCACTTTTTGTTTTGTTTTCCCAGGATTTCTCTGTGTGGCTCTGGCTGTCCTCGAATTGGTTTGTAGACCAGGGTGGCCTCGAATTTAGAGATCTGCCTGTCTCTGCCTCCCAAGCTCTGGAATTAAAGGTGTAACTACCACACCCAGCAATTTAAGCACTTTTAAGTATTCCATCACTTCATTAGCACAGCTTTATAAGTATTCTTAACTCTATTGTACATATAAGTATGTCCAAAGAGGTTAAGAACTTTGTCTTAAATGACATAGTACTTGAGTGATTCACTCAGTTCAAATTTTCTTGACTTTTTCTAAGTGGATTCCCTTCCATGTCTATTTTGCATGCCAACAAAATAGAATAGCTACTACAAAGCCTGCCATTGAGTGAAAGCATCCCTCTCCTCCACCTCACTCTTCTTCCCCAACCATTTAGCTCCCCCTAGCTTAGAACGTTATATAGACCAGGCTGGCCTCAAACTCAAGAGATCTCTGCCTCTGCTTCTAGAGTGCTGGGATTAATGGCTATACCACCACATCTAGCTTCTTTACTCCTTTTAATGCCAAAGTCTAACTTTTAGGATACTTCTGTAGTGTAGTATTTGAGATCTAATTCCTATATTTTCACAGAAACATAGACATTCAAAGTAGAAAAAGAAAAAGGAACATTTCTAGATTCTTTACAGTAGAGTAAGATGTATTTAATTTTTTGAAAATTTGGGCTATATCAGATTAATTTTCCAGTAATTGCTACATGTTAGATGTTGTGGACACTTGTGCTAACATAGCCAGGTGTCATGGTGCTTGCCTGCAATCCCATTATTTTGAAGGTAGAGGCAGGAAGATCAGAAGTTCAATGTCAACATGAGACTGATTCTAAAAAAGAAAAGAAAAAGCCTACATGAGATTGTTCTGGTAAAGGTAATTGCCTCCAAGGCTGATGACCCCCAAGTCCTACAAGGTGGAAGAAAAGAACCAGTTCCCAAAATTATTCTCTACCACATGTGGTCAGACACACTGAATAAATAAATAAAGGAAAATGTTTTTGTTTTTGAGACAGCGTTTCTCTGTGTAGCCCTTGCTGTCCTTCAACTCTCTCTCTAGACCACCGGACTGGGCTTGAACTCAGAGACGCTTGTGCCTCTGCCTCCCTGGTGCTGGGACTAATGGTGCTGGCCACCACACAGTGATGAGTTTATTTTTTTCTTTTGTTTTTTTTTTTTTTTAAACTTACTTTATTTATTTATTTATTTATCTATTTATCTATTTATTTATTTGCCTTGGTGTTTTGCCTGGATCTGGAACTACAGACAGTTCTTAGCTGCCATGTGGGTGCTGGGAATCGAACCCGGGTCCTCTGGAAGAGCAGACGGTGCTCTTAACTGCTGAGCCATCTCTCCAGCCCCCTTTTCTTTTGTTTTTTAAGAAAAAGAAAAGTAGGTTAACATACTTGATGCCATTATTTTCTCAGTAGCTTAGCTGGTACCATTATCTTTTTTAAAGCTTTCACTAACGGAGGAGACACACAGCAGGCACACAGAGGAAGACCCACAAAGTGGAGGACGAATTTAGGAAGCTAACGCTCCTGGTATATTATCTATTTATTATTGGGAAGGGTATCTCCAAGTCCTGGCTATTTTGGAACTCTGTTTGGAACTCAGAGATCCCCCTGCCTCTGCGTCCTAAATGCTGGGATCAGAGGAATACACCACCACACCTAGAAGTTTATTTTTTATGTGTATGAATGTTTTGCCTCAATATATGTTTATATACATGTGGCCAGGTTCTGTCAGAGTTTTGAAAGGGTATTGGATCATCTAGCACTGGGTTGTGAGCCATTGTGTGGGTGCTTGAGGCTCACGCTGGGTCCTCTACAAGAGCAATAAGTGCTCTTAACCATTGACTCAGCTCTCCAACTTACATAAAAGTGATCAGAATTTATACCAAATTATGAGAGAAAGCAAGCCCACATCACCATGTTGTTGAGTATAACGGAAGGATGGGTTTTTCTTTTTGTTTTGTATTTTTTTTTTAACTTTATTTATTTGCCTTGGTGTTTGCCTGGAACTGGAACTACAGACAGTTGTTAGCTGCCATGTGGGTGCTGGGAATCGAACCCGGGTCCTCTGGAAGAGCAGACGGTGCTCTTAACCGCTGAGCCATCTCTCCAGCCCCTTGTTTTGTATTTTAAGGTTTATTTATTTTATTATGTATAGTGTTCTGTCTGCATGTATCCTTGTATACCAGAAGAGGGCACTAGACCTCATTACAGATGGTTGTGAGCCACCATGTGGTTGCTGGGAATTCAACTCAGGACCTCTGGAAGAGCAGCCAGTGCTCTTAATCTCTGAGCCATCTCTCCAGCCCCTGAGTTGTCTTTTTTTATATAGGATCTCACTGTATAGCCCAGGCTAGCCTCAAATTTGTATTCGACCTCCTTGCCTTAGTTTCCTGAATGCTGGGATTACAAGTATACACTACAGTGCCCACTTTTTTAGTTTAAGTATAATTATTTAAATTATGTGTGTGTGATGTGTGTGTGTGTGTGGGGGGGGGGTGTGCCAGTGTCTCTAGAGAATAAAAGAGTCAGATTCTGTTGGTACTGGGAGTTTTGGGTGTTTATGAGCCAGTTGATGTAAGTGTTGGGAATTTAACTCTGGTCCTCTGAAAGAGCAGATGTGTTCTTAATCACTGAGCCACCTCTCCAGCCCCCTACAATCTTTTCTGAGACACTAGCACAGTCTGGCCTCAAACTCTGTGTAGCCTAGGACTACTGAATTTTTGACTCTTTGAGTGCTGAGATTACAGGCATGTGTCACTATACCATGTTCATGTGTTACCAGTATCTAACCCAAGGCCTCTCCTATGTTATTCAAATACTCTACCAACAGCTACATCCCTAACCCAACATCAGCAATTTGTTTGTGTTCTACACTGTCAAACAAGTGTGTTAGAGACAATATCTTTTGAAATATTCACATATGGACTTAGTTGTTGAAGCTTGAAGGGCTTTAAAATCTGTACTAGTTCAGCTGCTAAAACAGATGTAAAACTAGGGTCACTTGAGGTGAGTTTTCCACAGTACCTCCTACAAGAGTCCTGTATGCTGTTACAGTTTTTCTTTTCTTTTTGTTTGTTTTGAGACAAGGTTTTCCTGTGTAACAGCTATGACTGTCCTGGAACTCCATCTGTAGACCAGGCTGACCTTGAACTCTCAGAGATCCTCCTGCCTCTGCCTCCTGAGTGCTAGAATTAAAGGCACTGCAGTGCTGTTACCATTTTTCATTATTATTTTATTTATTATGAATACAATGTTCTGCCTGCACACCAGAAGAGGGCTCCAGATCTCATTCTAGATGATTGTGAGCCAACATGTGGTTGCTGGGAATTGAACTCAGGACCTCTGGAAGAGGAGACAGTGCTCTTTTTTTTTTTTTTTAATTTTTTTTTGATTTATTTATTTATTTATTATGCATACAGTTTTACAGAAGAGGGCGCCAGACCTCATCATAGATGGTTGTGAGCCACCATGTGGTTTTGCTGGGAATTGAACTCAGGACCTCTGGAAGAACAGTCAGTGCTCTTAACCTCTGAGCCATCTCTCCAGCCCCTGTTATTATTTCTCAATTCATTATTCTCTTTATTATTTTCTTGGTCCTTTTTTTCCCCCCCTCACACTGTCCTGTGGTGATATTTTGTGTCCTCTAAGAAATAAAGCTTGCCTTATTTTGAAGATCAGAGGACAGAGCCAGCCAGTTATCCATAGAGGTCAGGCAGTGGTGGCATACACCACTCGGGAGGCAGAGATCTATGTGGATCTCTGTGAGTTCAAGGCCACCCTAGACTACAGGAGATTAATCCAGACTGAAGGAGAAACCAGAGTGAGGCAGTGGTGGCACATGCCTTTAGTCCCAGCACTAGGAAGGTTTAGACAGGAAGGGAGGCTAAAGCAGGAAGACTGACTATCCATGAATTCAGTTGTCCTGTACTAAATCCCAGGGCAACCTGGGATACAGAGGGAGACCCTATCTGAAAACAAACAAAAATAAGAAATAAAACAAAAAAGAATGGTTATAACACATGAGTACCATATTGAGTCAATGCTAACATTGGCAAAACTTTTTAATATACTGATTTTTTGTTACTGGGAATGATGGAATACATCTCAGCACTTGGAGGGCAGGCAGGATCGCTGAGTTCCAGGACAGTGTGGTCATCATCACCCAGCTGCAGACATGTTTTGAGTGCATCTGCTTGTTTAATGAGTAGAGAGAGAAAATGGGAGACAGAGCCTTTGTTGTTTTTTGGAGACAAGGTTTCTCTATGTAGCAACTCTGGCTGTCTGGGAACTCACTTTATAGACTAGACTGGCCTTGAATTTACAGAGTGCTGGGACCACCACTGACTGGGTCACACCTGACTTTACAATACTGTCTTGATGGGGTTATGAAGCCCAGGGCCTCACACGTACCGTTGGGTTAGATCTTCACCTGGATCCTGGTTGGTGAAGCCACACAACTGGAATGCTGCTGTGGCAGGGTGGTACTTGATGCTAGTTATTTGTTTACAGGTAGCTTTTGAAAATGGCTGCCTCTCATTACACCGGGCTTACAGCCGTTGCTGATGTAATTAAAGATCTAGACACTCAGATAGCAGTAAGTAAACTTGAGGCCACTGTGGGCAGAACCTGGTGAATGTGCTTCTGGTCTTGACACCACAGCCAGTGTTTACAGAGTCACCTTATGGCTCTAAGATTTAGGAGTTGCAGCTGCTTTAGGTGACGGTCTCAGCATGTTTGAAGATTTCTAAAACACAAAGGGAAAAAAGTTCTTTATGGTAAAGTAGAGCTTTTAACAGACACTAAAAATTGTGTTTATTGAGCAGAGCCCTGCCTTGGATTTAAGCATGTTTTGAAATGCTTCAACATGTTTTGAAAATGAACTAATTGTTTTCTTAAGCTTTGTGATTGAGTTTTAAGTATGTGATTGAGCTGTTTATTTGAATTTAACATTATTTTATACTATAAAATATTGCATGCAAGTACTTAACCCAATATTCTGTCTGCTTGTATAAATTCCTTAAAAATGTCTTTCTTATTCTAGTTTATTTTTTAAAATAAGATTCTTCATTTCATTTATTTTTTTCTTATTTCAATTTTGTGAACTATTTCATTTCTGTTTTGGAGACAAGATGGTTTCTAAAACCAGGTGAGAGCAATAAACATTCTTCATTTCCTCATCCTAATGTAACTATCAAGTAACCCCCCTCCAGATACACTGAAGGCTCAAGTATGACCGATGTGTGGTTTTCAAAAGCCCTTAGTACTGCAGGTGTCTCTAGAGTAACTCTGGTGTCTCTGTTCTCCTCTTCCAGTTGATTGGCCTGGGTCCTCACAGCTCCAGAAAGAAACAAGATCTTGATAAGCTCTATGAGCTGAAGTCCAAAGCTCGGCAGATTATGAACCAGTTTGGCCCCTCAGCCCTAATCAACCTCTCCAATTTCTCATCTATAAAACCAGAGCCAGCCAGCACCCCTCCACAAGGCTCCATGGCCAATAGCACCACTGTGGTAAAGATACCAGGCACTCCTGGGACAGGTGGCCGTCTTAGCCCTGAAAACAATCAGGTATCTCTAAGCTTTCATTGTCTTGTTCCTCCCCTCCAAAAAATTTGGACTTGTAATATGTACAGAGCTATACATAACAGGAGCTCATTTTCTCTGTTGAAAAAGGTCTTTCCCAAGCTGGGTGGTGAGTTTAATACTAGCACTCAGGAGGCATAAATTATTGGATCTCTGTGAGTTCAAGGCCAGCCTGGTCTATGAAGTGAGTTCTGGGACAACCAGAGCTACATAGAGAAACCCTCTCTCAAAACAAAAAACAAACAAACAAACAAAAGAAATAGAATAAAATAAAGAAAAAGGTCTTTCCTCTCTGGAATAGCATTTTTATTGAATTGTCTACATGAAATCTGTTCCCTTTGTACCTATAACTCTGATTCCACCTTGCAGAGCAACAAGAAAAGAAGTATAAAGCTGAGAGGCAGAGGCAGGCAGACTCTTTAAGTTTGAGGCCTGCCTGGTCTACAGAACTCATCAGAACAGCCAGGGCTGCACAGAGAAACCCTGTATCAAAAAACAAACAAGGGAGCTGGAGAGATGGCTCAGAGGTTAAGTGCACCGGCTACTCTTCCAGAGGTTCTTAGTTCAGTTCCCAGCAACCACATGGTGGCTCACAACCATCTATGGCTCACAACCATCTGTAATGAGATCTGGTGCCCTTTTCTGGCCTGCAGGAATACATGCAGACAGAACACTATATACATAATAAATGAATAAATCTTAAAAAAAAAAAAAAAAAGTCTTGGGCTGGAGAGATGGCTCAGAGGTTAAGAGCACTGAATGTTCTTCCAGAGGACCTGAGTTTAATTCCCAGCAACCACATGGTGGCGCACAACCATCTATAATGAGATCTGATACCCTCTTCTGTACACTGTATACATAATAAATGAATAAATAAATATTAAAAAAAAGTCTTTATAAAAAACAAACAGGGCTGGAGAGGTGGTTCAGCAGTTAAGAGCACTGACTGTTCTTCCAGAGGACCTGAGTTCTATTCCCAGAATCCACATGGCAGCTAAGAGCTGACTGTAATTCCAAGATCTGACACCCTTACACAGTCATACATGCAAGCAAAACACCAATTCACATAAAATAAAAATAAATATTAAATCAACAACACCAAAAACAGAAGAAAGATCAAAGAATTAAAACCCTTTGCCTTGGATCTTGTAGGCTGAACAGGATGCATGAGGAGACAGTCATGGGAGAGGTAGAAGGCCTAGCTGAATTGCTTGTGGAAGAGTTGGCTATGGAGGCCACTACAGAAGAGCAAAACGGCTCACATCTTTAATCCCAGCACTTGGGAGGCAGGGGTAGCCTGGTCTACATAGTCATGTCCTATCTCACAAAGAGGGGTGAGAGGACGCGAAAGCATAGATATTTGTTAGGGTTTGTGGTTTGCTTGTTTGTTAGTCTGCTGGGCTTCAAGCTAAGCAAGCAAACTGAATCTTCAGCTCCTTTGGTCCTGTGCTAATAGTATCTAGATGTTATGTGACTTTATTTAGTAAAGAGGGGTAGTCCCTCTAGCTACTTACACACTGTTTAGGTATACAGAGATGACAGCATGTTGCTTGCCATCAGAACTGTTAGACTTTTTTTCTTGAGTGGGAAGTGTTTCTCTAAATAGTTCTATCTGTATCTGCCTGCCTCTGCCTCCGGCATGCTGAGATTAAAGATGTGTACCACCTTTCACATCAGATGCTGGCAGTTTTACAAACTGCACAGTGCCAGAGAATGCACAGAGTACAGAGGAACCCAAGGGGACTGTGAGTCCTTTACCAGGGTGGGCTAGGAGACCCCTCAGAAAGAAGAACCATGACCTGACCATGTAGGAAGGAAAAAGAAGGACATTTCTAAAGGCAGCAGATGAAAAAGGTACAGTGTATGGTCACCCTCCGGAGAATGCAGACTGCTCTCTGCAGGGCAGGAAAGAAGAAGGTGAATAAACTGCTGACAGTTAGATGCTGACCTGACTGCAAACTGCTCTCCCTCTTCCCTTCCACATGCTCTTGCCTCTTTCATGAGTTTGCTTTCACCACGGAACCACCCAGTAGGGCAATCTGGGAGGTAGAACTACCCTCCACCACTTGACAGCCTGTCTTCTTTAGTGGATAATGAGCTTTGCTGCCTTAATACTTATGACAGCTCCTCCCAAAATTCACTTTAGGTATTGACCAAGAAGAAATTACAAGACCTAGTCAGAGAAGTGGATCCCAATGAGCAGTTGGATGAAGATGTGGAGGAGGTAAGGTGGATTTGGGTACCAAAGATGATACAGCATGGTAGTTAGGAATGGAGACTTTGGGGACCTGGGGAGATGGCTCAGGGATTAAGAGCACTAACTGCTCTTCCAGAGGACCTGGGTGTAGTTGGAAGTTTCTGTCCTGACAACAATTCCCAAATACCCAGTGGCCACTTCCCAAATAATTGACTCAGAGGCTTGATATTGTAGTAAATGCTGGGCCAGTATCTCAAGCATATTGCTAACTAGCTCTAACACTTAAATTAACCGACAGTTCTTACCTATGCTTAGCCATGTGGCTTGGTCCTTTTTCTCAGTCCAGCATTTTTATCTTGCTTCCTCTGCTTCTGGCTAGCAACTGCATCTCTGCCTTTCCTCTCCTCAGAATTTTCCTAGTCTGGTCGACCCACCTACACTTCCTGCCTGGCTACTGGCCAGTCAGTGTTGTATAAAGCCAATACAAATGACAAAACTCTACAATGTACAATAGCATATTCCACAACATCTGGGTTCAGTTCCTAGCACCTACATAGCAGTTCATAAAAGTTCCATTTCCATGAGTTACACCCTCATACAGACATACAAGCAGACAAAACACAAATATTAATAAATAAAAATATGGGGCTGTAGGTGACTCAGGATTCAGAGCATTTACTCTTTCAGAGGACACAGTTTCAATTCTACATGTACCACATGTAGCCATGTGGTAGATCACAGTCATTCATAAACTCCAGTTCCAAGAGATCTGATGCCCTCTTCTGACTTCTACAGGTACAGGCACACACATGGTTCACATATGTACAAGCAGGCAAAATATTTGTAAATTTTATGTAGGGCCTGGTGATGCAAGCCTTTAATTCCAGCACTAGGGAGGTAAGATCAGGAGTATTTCTTGAGTTCAAGGACAGCCTGATTTACAGAATGAGTTTCAGGACAGCCAAGACTACACAGAGAAACCCTGCCTCAAAAAGCCAAAGAAGGGGCTGGAGAGATGGCTCAGCAGTTAAGAGCACCGTCTGCTCTTCCAGAGGACCCGGGTTCGATTCCCAGCACCCACATGGCAGCTAACAACTGTCTGTAGTTCCAGTTCAAGGCAAATAAGTAAATAAAGTTTAAAAAAAAAAAAAGCCAAATAAATAAATAAATAGGGTTTTTTTTTGTTTGTTTGTTTTGCTTTTTTGTTTTTTGTTTTTTGTTTTTTGTTTTTGAATGGGCAGAGACTTACTGTTGACAGATAGGAATTTTGATCTTGGCTCTGCCAGTGTACCAATTTCCAGCCATAAATAAAGGAGTCACTTAAATTTCTAAGGCATTCCAGGCAGTTGTGGTACATGCCTTTAATCCTAGCACTTGGGAGGCAGAGAAAGTCAGATTTCTGTGAGTTCGAGGCCAGCCTGGTCTAGAGTTAGCTCTAGGACAGCCAAGGTTACACAAAGAAGCCTTGTCTCAAAACAAAAACAAAACAACAGCAGCAACAACAACAAAAACTTGTAAGGCTCTGTTGTCCCCTTGACATTATATGTAATGAAACTTTTTACCTACACTGTTACTGTTACTGTTACTGTGAGGATCTCATGGAATAATTTAAACAAGTTATCTGGTAGAATGTTTGCCACTCTGTTCCTAGTAACCAATACTGTGTCAGAAGGGTAGGGAGCTCTAGCAGGGCAGTATACACCTGTAAGCCCAGCACTCATCAGCCTGAGGATCATGAATTTAAGGCCATCTTAGGCTCCAGAGTGAGAACTTGCTGCCACCTGGAAAAAAAAAAAAAAAAAGGTTAGCAATTTGTTTTGTTGTTTATTGATTGATTGATTGGAGACATAGTTTCTCTATGTAGCATTGGATTGATTTGAGACATAGTTTCTCTATGTAGCATTGGCTGTCCTGGAATTTGTTCTGTAGACTAGGCTGGCCTTGAACTCACTGAGATCTGCCTGCCTCTGCCTCCCAAATGCTGGGTTATGTGCCATTGCTGGTGGAGACCAGTACCACCAAAATAAATGAAAACTCAGTAGCTTAGATGGCCCATTTTTGTAATCCCAGCACTTGGCAGTCTGAGTCAGAAGGACAGTGTTGAATATGAGACAAACCTGTGCTGCATATTGTATTTCAGGCCAACATGAGTTACAGAGTAAACCATGTACTGAAAAACAAACAACAAAATAAAGTGAGGAAATTTGAAAAAAAAAAAAATAAACCAAGAAACTACTGATCTTATCTTTTTTTTATTTAAATTTTTATTCTTTTAGTTAGTTAGTTTTGTTTTGTTTCTTTGTAGCACTTGCCATCCTGGAACTAGCTCTCTCTGTAGACCACACTCAAACTCAGATTTACCTACCTCTGCCTCCTAAGTGCTGGGATCAAAGGTGTGCACCACCACTGCAAGACTTTTTTGTTCCTTTGTTTTTTAAAGACCTCAGGGGGCTAGAGTCATGGCTTAGGGAGTAAGAGTGCTTTCTTTTTCTTTCTTTCTTTCTTTTTTTTTTTTTTTAAACTTTGTTTATTTATTATTT